>JARYGA010023276.1:0-16146 GCA_030545235.1 Helianthus tuberosus
TTTTATGAATATAGGTCTTTGTTAATCTGAGGTTCATACTTTAGCATTGAATGAGAACATCACAAATTTCATATCAACAGTTGAAATCAATTTTGAAAAGAGGAAATAATTCCATAGTTTAACAGATATGTTTGCAGATCTGAAAACTATGAGTGACTTG
Organism: Helianthus tuberosus; assembly: GCA_030545235.1. Classification (NCBI taxonomy): domain Eukaryota; kingdom Viridiplantae; phylum Streptophyta; class Magnoliopsida; order Asterales; family Asteraceae; genus Helianthus; species Helianthus tuberosus. Next base: position 161 of record JARYGA010023276.1, read on the forward strand.
TGCATGATATCACTCGTTGTGTGAGATTTGTGTGTTATATGACATCTTGGTTGTTTTACAGAGTATTTGAATAAATCAAATAGAAATGAACAGAGTTTAAGTGCAGCGGAAATGAACAACAAACTTTGTAAACACTATCAAAGAGAGAAAGAGATTTGTTAAACACATGAATTGCATCAGTCGAAAGATTACAAAGTAAATCAAAAGATTACAAAGCATGCTTACAAACAAGACTCCCCCTCAGCCTGATGCTCCAAGGTTGATTGCACACAAGATGAAAGGATTGGACTAGAGGAGAAGAACTCACTCAGTCAATCAAATGTAACAGTACAGAGTACTGCCAGTACAGAGTACTGCCAGTACAGAGTACTGCTCCATTTATAGGCAAAACAAACCACTGAGGCATCTCAGCTGACATCACCATGAAAGTGACATCTAACAAACTAACAAACTCTAACTACTGATCTAATACAGACACTGCTATGCTAACTACTGATTACAAGTGAATTACAGACCAAAGGTAAAACAACTGTTCCAGCTTTCAACTGTTATAGGATTAAGCACTGGTGTCAAACTTCAGAGCATTCTTCAAAGGTGATCAGTCTTTGAGTGGCCAGTACTTTGAGTCTTCAGCAGCACCTAGAGAACAGCAGTAGATAGAGAAACAGTGTTTAAGCTTCAGCAGTCTTTAGGTTTTCAGCAGTTGTTAAATGCAGCAGTTGCTGTAGCAGATCAGTGTTTTGAACTCAGCAGCTGTTATGAAACACTTTCAAGGGGAGAGTCAAATGCAAACAACTGGTTATTGTGAACCGGTTTTGGCTTTCATTATATGTTCCTCTGGTAGGGTTCAATCCCAACATTTTGTAATTTTTGAAAATTTTTTACTGTTTTTGTATTTTCTGAAAATATAACCTACCCCCCCTAAATACCAAAACAAGTAAAAAATCGACAAACCATTGCAGATTGCTTCTCAACATCATCTACAGTGGTACCTTCATCTACGCCAAGAATCTCCTCCGACACCGATACAAGCTTCATACCATTCAATTTTAAAAGGTATTGAAAACGAGTTTTATCAAATGCTTTGGTATGTAAATCAGCTTTTTGTTCTTCAGTGTGGATTTTCTCAATTCGTATCAACTTCTTCTCGAAACAGTCTCGGATGAAGTGATGATGAATTTCAATATGTTTCGTTTTAGCGTGATGTACAGGATTTTTTGTTATGTTTATCGCTGCCTCATTATCAACAAAGATAGGGGTGTTAAGAAATTGCAAACCGTAGTCTCTCATCTGTTGCTGGATCCACAAGATCTGAGAGCAGCAGCTGCTAGCAGATACATACTCGGCTTCACATGTGGATAAAGCTACAGAGGTCTGCTTCTTGCATTGCCAGGTGACCAAACGTGGTCCGAAAAACCGGCACCCCGCTGTTGTTGATTTAGCGTTAACTTTTCAGCATCCGAAATCGGAATCGGAATACCCTTCGAGCATGAAATTGCCTTCTCTTGGATACCACAACCCCAATGATGGAGTTCCTTTCAGGTAGCGTAATATCCGTTTCACAATCACCATATGCGAAGCTCTCGGGTTAGACTGAAATCTTGCTGCGAGCCAGGTTGGATACATGATATCGGGTCTTGAAGCTATCAAATACATCAGCAATCCGATCATGGAACAATACAACATTTCATCTACCTTCTCTCCGGTGAGATCAGGGTTTATCCCATGGTTCGTCGCTAATGGGGTGGAAGCTGGAGTTGAACCTGACATCCCAAATTTCTCTAAGATATCATGAACATACTTCGTCTGATGTATGAAAATTCCCTTAGGCCGTTGATCAACCTGAAGTCCCAAGAAGAATTTCATCTCACCCATCGATGACATTTCAAATTTTTTGCTTCATAACTCTTTCAAAATCTTTGCACAAATTTTCATTTGTTGACCCAAATATGATGTCGTCCACGTATATTTGAACTATCAGAAGATGTCCGTCGACTTCTTTGGTGAAGAGAGTGGCATCCACTTTTCCACGGATGAAGCTGTTGGCAAGTAAATGTTGAGACAATGTCTCGTACCAAGCTCTCGGGGCCTGGTGTAAACCATACAGCGCTTTATCCAGTAAATAGACCTTGTCTTTATGGATTGGATCGGTGAAGCCCGGTCGTTGTCCGACATATACCTCCTCTTTTACCTTTACATAGAGAAACACCGATTTAACATCTAGCTGATAAACTTTAAAACCTTTCCAAGATGCAAATGCTAGGAAGATTCTGATCGCTTCAAGTCTAGCAACCGGAGCATATACTTCGGTAAAATCTATACCCTCCTGCTGACTAAAGCCCTGGACTACGAGTCGAGCTTTGTTACGAATAATAACCCCTCGATCATCCCTCTTGCACTTGAACACCCACTTGGTGTTTATCTTGCTGTGACCATCAGGAAAATCTACCAATTTCCACACTCCCAACTTCTCAAACTGACTCAGCTCCTCTTGCATCGCATTGACCCAAGAATCTTCAGTTAGTGCTTCCTTGTAAGTTCGCGGTTCAATCTACGAAATAAAACAACTAAGTGAAAACTTAGTTTGTAACGGAGCAACTGTAGAATAAAAACAAGTAAGGCCTTGGTCAATTTGATATCTTGTGCGAACGCCTGATTGTAATTCTCCAATAATCAGCTCTTCCGGATGGTACGAAAAAGTTCTCGGCATCACCTCGCCTGGAACATCTACCTCGCCTTCCAAATTTGTGACATTCTGATTTGCGCCTTGTTCACTGACTGGAATTGTTTGACTTCATATCTGGATCTGCTCCCCCTCAGAGTCTGAATCACCATGATCGAATATAGGTCTATCATCAGATTCTTGATTATCGTTAACTGCCGTCTGATTGTCAAGAGTTTGCAGAATATCATCATGTTCTCCAGCATTACTAGGACCAGCTTCATCGTCATTGGAAGCTCGATACTGACGTCTAGAAGGCTCAGCTGGGAATATTTCTTGTGATTCTTCATATTCCCTTAGAATATCCAACTCGTCAAAGAAATCTGGTTCTTCTTCTATGTCAAACGAATCCCACAAAGTATAATAATTGAAACGCCATGAGTCGCCGGGATTCTGAGGTGGCATGGTATAACTTTGACACTCAACATTGTGTGCTTCGATAATCCGCTTCAAGCTTGTAACAAAGACTCGTTTCAATGGATTTGCATATCCTACGAATATTCCTTTAATGCTCTTTGCACCAAATTTACCATAAGGTTCAAGAACTGTACATGGAGACCCAAACGGTTCCAGATACTTCAGGTTAGGTTTGCGGTTGTTGATCAGCTTGAAACATGTCTTGTTGAATTTCTTCACTGTTAGAACCCGGTTGAGTGAATAGCAAGCGGCTGATACTGCTTCTGCCCAAAAGTTTACTGGTAACTTCGAATCAGCAAGCATCGTCCTAGCCGTTTCAATTAGCGTTCTGTTCTTTCTTTCAGCTACTCCATTTTGCTGTGGAGTGTAAGGAGCACTAAATTCTTGCAATATACCTCTCTCATCACAATACTCTTCCTTCTTGTTGTTCTTGAACTCTGTACCGTTGTCACTCCTGATTCTTCTGATTCGAGTTTGGTACAAGTTTTCAATTTTTCTGAACAACGTCATCAAACTTTCAAACATCTCATCTTTTGACTTCAGAAATGATACCCATGAAAATATCGAGTAGTCATCTGTTACTACTAGATAGTAGAGATCACCAGTTATGCTTTTGACGTTTACAGGACCAAACAGATCCATATGGAGTCTCTCTAACGGTCTCGAGACTGAGTTAACCTTCTTCCCAGGGTGAGATTTCTTCTTTTGCTTGCCTTTGATACAGCTAATACACTCCCCCTCAAGATGAAAACCTTTTACATGAACACCAATTACTAAGTCATTATGCTCCAGGTGATTCATTTTTCGCAGGTGAATGTGGCCCATCTTTCGATGCCACAATTGCGATTCTTTTTCTGTTGTTCTTGACATAAAACAGTGAGCCTGACCCGTGGTAGTAGTTGCTACACTCATGTCCAAAACGTACAGATCATTCACTCTAGGTGCTCTCATGATAATCCATTCTTTGGGAACAACAAATCCTGGTTTCAATATCAAACATTCCTTATCTATAAAGTGCGTTGTATACATACGATCACAGATCTGAAAAATGCTCAGAAGATTGTTTTCAAGCTCGGCGATGTAGTTTACTCTTTCAAACGTAACAATTCCATTTGATAAAGTTCCTTCACCAACTATTCGACCACCTTGATTACCTGCAAAACCCACATATCCTCCATTAAACCCTCGAACATCATACAATAGGGTCTTCTTCCCCGTCATGTGCCGAGAAGCTCCACTATCCATAATCCAACGTGAAACGGATCTTGGAAGCTCCTACACATATCACAAACACTTAGTTAGATTTTGATGCCACCCAAGCCTCTTTTAACTCAGGTAGCTTGACTTTGATGTGAGTTTTAGCAGTGTAAAGTGGCGGAAAATTTTTGTCATTCATTTTTAAGCTCTCCTCAGACCCAATCTCAACCTCTTTGTATAAAAAGAAATCATTTTTAGGAGGTTGACCAGTTGATTGGTCTTTCTTTGGTACATACTTCTTTTCAGAAGTAGTAGACTCTTGTTTCTCAAGTTTCTCATAGTAATCCACAGGAACATTCATCTTTACCGGAGTGGTAGAGGATGATTGTTTTTCCGTCTCAGAAACCTTAGGTTTTGGAGAACTTGAATTCTTTTCAACTGATTTTGGTTTCCATGCTTGTTGAGGAGAAGCAACCCGTTTGTAAAACTTATCAGTTTTAGTTACCACATTCTTTACAGGTTCAATTTTAATTTTTGTGTTTTCATTTTTCAAAACTTTCTTCTCAACAACCATTGGAGCTTTGCCTTTTGCATCAACTTTCCCTTTCTTACTCTCAACAACTTCAGACTTAGGCTTTAAGTTGGTGCACTTTCGTGCATTATGTCCAACTTTGTTGCACTTAAAGCATGTACGAGTATCAACTACCCAACTTGTACCTTCGGTCTGAGGCTGTGAGACCTTTTCTTCAAAAAATTCTTCATTTGTTTTTGAAAAAATCTTAGATTCTTGCTCGGAATGAGAACTCGAGCTTTTTACAAACACCTTTTTCTCAACACACTTCTTGTTTTGAAAGTTCTTTCTTTGATAATTCTTACCACCCTTATAACCACCCCGACCATTTGTTTTGAATGTTGGTAGAAAAACGCGATGGTATAACAGGTTTCTTATAATAAGACTTATCTTTTTCAAAGTCAAATGTCTCTTTGTACTTTTCAAACCTTCGATCTCAGACACATCAATCTCAACCAGTTTAAAAAACATTTTTCAATTTATCCACATTCACATTTTCCAAAGGAAACTCAAGATCCGAATACAACTTATCCGATCCCGACATCATGTACATCACAAGATTAGGTTCTTCACTTAAGTTGTTTTTAGATGTTGATTTCGGAATATATTTGTCCAAGAAACATTCTTCATCCTCAGTTGAATCACTCTCAGATTTTAAAACATTTTCAGCCATGCTTTTAACAATTTCAGACTGAACACTGTCCTCATCGGATGATGAATTGAATGTGACATCAATTGATTCTGGAAGTTTAACCTCATTTGTGTCTTCATCATTAACCAACCCGGACTTTTTCTTTGAAAAAATTATTTAACACTGGCGGTGGAACCTGATGATACCCAACCCCAGTTCCGTCCGAATAAACATCTTCGCCGGCTTTGTTCTTCCCAATTGGTTTAGGAATGATATGTTGAAGAACAAAACTTGCGGAGTTGTAACTGTTCATTTTTAGATTGATGCGTTCATTTTCAATCTTAGCTTCCTGAACCTGAAGCTTCAGATTAGCAATCTCATCCAACTATTGGTTGATTTGCTCTTCTTTAACTCTAAGAACTCCTGACAGTTGCACATTTTCTTTGTTTGTTTTACTATTTCTTTCATCAGAATCCTTTACCGTTCTTTTTAACTTCTCATAATTTTCTGAAAGTTGACGATTTTCATGAACTAACTTTTCGTTTTCTTTCCTGATTCGTTCTACGTCAATTTTATCATTTTCAATTTTCTCAGTTAATTCTTTTAAACGATCATTTGAAGCTTTTAACATTTTGTCACGGTTTAAGATCTGATCTTCAATATCTCTGACTCTTCCTGTCAGTTCTTCGGTCTTTTTACCGCTAAGGTAAGCAATTGTACTACAAACTTTGCGGTCTTTCATTCATTTTTTACATTCACTCTCAGTTTTGGCTTTCTTACCTGACTCTTTGGTTGAATCATTTGGACTGACCTTGCTATTAGACTCAGTTCCAGACTCAGAAAACTATCTCTAGCTCTTTCGCTACAAGCACTTTGTCAGCCATTTGCTTCAGGTTTTCTGCGGTGAATTCTTTTGACGTGTCAATAATCCCGTCATTAATTTTCTTTGGCTGTGATTCTTTCTCTTTTTCTTTTTCTTTTTCTTTTTCTTCAGCTTCTCCTCCTCCCCGCCACATTCTTTGTCTTGCTTCTTCTTGTTCTGCAATTTGCTGGGTAAGAGTCTCAACACTGACAGAATCTGGATCAACAGCTATATTTCCCTTGGAATCTAGGTAACATTCTCTATCAGCATCCCATCTATTAGCCCTTTTTGCTTCTTTCCATGTTTGATAGATTTTACTCTTCATGTTTTGAGCTTGCATCTTTCTGTTGATGTATTTCACTTCTTCTGTTCTGGAATCTTTGAAAGGAACAATCTTTGCTGTGAAGGCATATCCCACCGCGTCTTCTTCTGGTAACACTTCACTCCAATCATATCCCTCATCATCATGAATAACAGCAAGTGCTCGAGACTTTTCTTTGGGGGTATCTTCTAGCTGCTTCATTCTGGGGGGGTTCAGATTTGTTTTGATGGTAAATTGCTCTTTTGTAATAATCTTCACGAAATGGATTCGCTGTATCATCAGCAGATGCGTTTCGACATTCACGTTTAAAATGACCTTTTTGTTTACATTTAAAGCACGTGACCTTCGACTTATCAAACCCTAGCTTGGTTGAAGGTCCCCCAATAGAATGTCTACCGGTAATCTCCATGAATCTTTGCGCTCTCCTAACCGCACTCGCCATACACCACCTGATATCAATCAACTCCATCTCCTCTGGGTCGATCTGATCATAATCTTCCTTGGTGAGGTTAGTGTTTCCGATCTTTCCCGCAACGAGACTTTCATAAGATTCTAAGACAGATGCCAAAAACACCATTTGCTGCTTGGCGGATTCTTCACTGAAATTCTGTGCATTCTTTAGATCCACAGCAATGTTGCACTGAAACAGATTCTTTGGAACTGATTGACTTGAAGCAGTTGACGATGACCCTCCATGATATCCACTGCTTGGATTTTCTTGATTCATCGTGTTTGAATTTTCTGCTGAAAATGCTGTCTTTGGGGACACAATCTTCGGGATCATACTTCCTCGATAATACAGCTCAACATTCTGCTGATATGAGGAGTTGTTGACTTTGTTGGTCTTCCTAATCTCCAATTCATAACTCTCCAATCTTTCGATTAACAGATCAACCGTCAGATCAGTCGATTTTACTGTGTTCTTCAGCATCAAAGCAAAGTTACTGCCAGTCTTTCTCATCAGGCAGTGAGTCAAACAGTTTGTCAACCAATTCTTCTTGAGTATACACGATTCCGTGTCTTGCAAGTTCCATCTTCAAATGTCCAAATCTTTCAATTATCTTTGACACAGATTCGTTTTTCAAACATCCAAACAAATCAAATTCTTTTCTTAACAATTTCTTTTTGTTTTTAACAATCTCGGCACTACCCACACATTTTACTTTCAGTTTCTCCCATAGATCTTTCAAATTAGTGTATTCAATCAATGATATTATGTCATCCCTCATGGACTGATGAAGTAAAGCAATGCATTTTTGTTCAGCAACAAAATTTTCAACTTCATTATCTGCTATATTTTCATAATCCGTTCTCCCCATATCAAAACCATTCTTCATGTTCTTCCAACTAAGATATGCAAAAGCTTTTAGCCATTTTTCAAACCTAGTAGCCCATCTATTGTATTCCTCTATCGCCATTAGCTTGGGCGGTTTGTTGTATGTTCCATATGCACTATCAATACTTAAGGAATCAGCAATGGTTTTTTTTGCATTCGGTGGTGGAGTATTTTCATTTGTCTTACTTGATATGTTGTCTCCAATGTTTCCAGAACTACTAGTGTAAGCAAAAACGTCACTGAACGGATTCATAAACTCATCCATCTTTCAAGTACCTAATACAATCAACAAACACTTAGAAAAATTTTTGGATTTTTGAAAAGAATTTCAAACGAAATGAATTTCAAGCGAAACAGCTCAAACGAAATGGTCCTCAAGCGAAATGAACTTTCACACGAAATGCCTTTCAAATGAAATGCCAATTTGGTGCGAAATAGTAGACTTTCAAGCGAAATGACTATTTCGTGCGGAATAGCCAAACGAAATCACCCTCTTCAAGCGAAATAGCAGTTTTGGTGCGAAATAGCGACTTTCGTGCGAAATGAATGTTGATTTCGTACGAAATAAGATCCAAAGTTTTGATTTCGTGCGAATGACGTTCCTGATGTTGATTTCATGTGGAATGATGCTGACGTCACTCAATCGGCCACCATTTTGTCCAATTAATCTGGTTTTTGGTTGATTTTAGATCCAGTTCTTTCAAGGATTAGTTAAAACAATGTTTTACGTGATATATTTGAAATTTAAGCCATTTTAACTGTAAAATCTCGTTTAATTTTGAAAAGAATGAGTAGAAGTGAGAAAATATGATGAAAACAAGCTGAATTGGTATGAACTCTTCTTCCTGAGCTCTGATACCACTTGTTGGATCGTCGTATGACCCGAATGAGTCGTTCAGAAGAGTTTTGAATCAGAATCAAAGGCGGAATCAATGATTCTAACTTGATACAGCTTGATTTTTCTTAATTATATTCTTTTTATTGATTTCACAGCTTTACAGATCGTTTGACAGACGGACAGCACCTCGGCTCTGAAATTTCGAACGTTACAAATGAATAACCAACTCAGGTATATATAGGGGTGGTGATTTCGTACGAAATAGCAAAGGCCTATTTCGTGCGAAATACCTGTGTGTTATTTCGTACGAAATAGCCCTTGCTATTTCGTGCGAAATACCCCTTTGACATCTAAAAACCTATTTTCTATCCTGCTGAGCACTGGTTTATCCTATCTAGATACAAGACTCTATAAAGACGAAGTTAACAGACATTTATGCACCAACAAGTCGCACAAATACGATTTGTATGGTACAACTGTTAAAGCATTTAGCACAACCCTTATTATGCATGATCGCACAAGGTAGTGTGGATCGCACAACATGCTGTGGGTCGCACAAGTTGTGCTGATCACACAACATGTTGGGCCACACTATAAGTGGACTGTGTGTTGTTTTGGGCTGCATGTTATTGGGCTGGGTTTGGTTGGATCGCACAACCTGTTGTGGATTGCACAAGGCTGTGCTGATCGCACAACAGGTTGGGCCGAACATCGATTGGGGTTCATTTGTAGGATCGCACAAAAGGATTGGGCTCGCACATCTGCATTAGCCCAAATCACTTGAATCGCACAACTTGGGCTTTATGTGTATACTTGACTGATATTGTTTAACATGTTTCTATGTGTATGCCATGATCGATATGTGTACGTAACTTGCTAGTTTATGTGTAAACATACGTGCTTTATCGGAACCTAGACCTGACTTGTATGGTAACCATGTTAGGACGTGGTTGACCAAAAACAGCTCGATTGACCTTTTTGCTTATCTACCGAGCTAACCTAAGGTGAGTTCACACTTTCTACAAGGCATGGGATTCCCGGTGGTTGGGAATGGGTAAATGATTGAAAGGAAACATGCGCATTCTCCTTGGTTAGGGCACCCAACTTACTTCAGTCAGTAGTCGATATGGTAACGGGTCTAGTGGGATATTCATGGGGTAGCCCCCACGGCTGGGAGCCAGAGTAAAAGGAAAGGGTTAATCATGTTTTTTAAACTATGGGGTAACCCCCACGACAAGTAAGCCAGCTAAAAGAAACTTATGTTTTCGAAACAACTTAAAACGAACACCCAACTGTGAACTCGCTCAACTTTGTTGTTGATTCGTTACTATATGCCTTGCAGGTCGTTACTATTTGCCTTGCAGGTCGTTAGGTTCTTAGATGGAGCTTGCACAGGAGGACGAGGTCGTTGTGGGACATGGACTATTGAGTTCCTTGTTAAACTTATGAACTTTTAAACTTATGTTTTGGGTTTTGAACTTTATGCTTCCGCTGATAACTTGAACTTGTTGAATTGTTTTGTCACTAATTATATTGTTTGGTTTGGACTTTTATTTACTTAAATTATGATTGGACTTTTATTTACTTAAATTATATTGTTTTGTCACTATTTAGTCACGCCTCCTGCAGTGATACTCCGCTTGTGGAATTTGGGGGTGTGACAAATTGGTATCAGAGCCATTGGTTATAGTGAACTTGGTTTTAAAAGGGGAAAAGCTTTTTGATAAAACCCAGACTATAACCTGTTAAATGCTCAACGATCCACAACGACGCTTCGCTCCACATGCAAGGCTCAACACCCAAGGTGGTACGAATTAAGTTTATATTGCATACTTGCTAGATTACCTTTGTCACACCCCCAAAATACCAAATGCGGAAACACCGCAGGACGTGTGACGTACCAGGATCTATGTAACACCTGTGCCTTCACGGCCATCAAACAAATACCGAACCAATGAAATATTATATTTCATACTTGGGATTTGTAAAAATATGTGTATCATTTGCACATATCAATTCTCGTTCAATTCCAAACTCTAAATCACTTTCTGGAAGGTTATACGCGCACCGATGCGTAGATATAACCAGTTTAATGCAACAAACACTCCGGAATAGTGAAATAGGCTTAACATACCTTAAATAACCTTTACATAACTTAGAAATAAGTTTTGAAGGCTTTGGTATGGCAAAATCAAGTTAAATCGCTTACAGGGACTAAATTTGACAAACTGCGAAAGTATGCCAATTTGAACTGTAACAGACATTCCGGAACATGACCATAAGTTAAACATACCATAAATATCCTTTACATGGCTTAGAAAAAGGCTTTGAGGTGTTTGGTGTGCTAAAATAAACTTTTGGGTCATTCAGGGACTAAAAGTGTCAAAAAGTGCACAAGTTTGCATTTTTACGCATAACTCACGTTCTGAATACATCCGGACATCCAAAAATTTATGTAAGCATGACTACATTATATTTTAGTGTTTGCTATAAGAAAAATCCAGTCGTCGCGTCATTTGGATCGTTTTTCGCGCTTATGCGCATTCCGTCGTAATTAAGCGAACATCGCGATCGTACGGCCAAACGAACCGACATCTGAGATATTTTTGAGCATGTTTTGAGTTCCCTATACTTTAACTTCATTTTAGAGCCTTGAAATGAGGTTAACGGGGTTCAAACGCATCGAAAAAGGCCTTAAACACGTGCAGGGACCATTTCTGCCAATTCTGAAACTTTTCTGATTCAGGGGGGTGCTAGCGTAGCGTGAGCCCTATGGGCTTACCCGTCGCGCTACGCGACTACCTATCAGATCAGATTCAATGTTTTTAAACACAAGTTGCAGCTGATTGATCCTTCACCACATGTTCTAAGTTGCTTAGTCACTAAGATAAGGATCATATGTAGCTTCCATAACCTTTCAACAAGTGTACGGATGTGATCGAATCACGGTTTCCATGAAACGATCTCAACGGTTCACCGAAAACTATAAATACCCCAACACCCCCATTGCTAAAATCACTAGAAATTTGATTTGAGAAACTCTAAGTTGAAACATTTGTTTCATACCTGAGATTTTTGAATCAAGTTTAGCATTCGGGGACCCTTCGTAAGTATTCTTTCGTTCTTTTCCTTATTTTATTGCTTTTCGAGTCAGAAAGTCAAACTTTGTTTGACTTTCAGCGTTGACCAGTAATGGTCAATGCGAAGTTCGTTTGAACTTCGCAACGTGAGTGTAATCACGTTGGTTATAGTCCCTTGGGACTATGCCCACTGATTACCACGTTGTCTAGGGTCGTAGGGTAGGCGATCTAATAAATCGCCTATACCTTCGAACCCGACCCATTTGGTCGATCATTAGGATCCGACCAAATACATTAGGTGACCATAGTAGGTAGGGAATAACCTTCCGAGGTTATACCCTATGGTCACATCGTTTGAGTAGTTGTATGATAGGTAGTTTATATGCCTTAGGTAAATTACCAGAATACCCTTTTCATGTATAATTGGTAATTAAGCATATGTAACCTAAACTTTTGTCACATAACTGATTATGTAACATGTTTAGGCATATAACACTTGTCATAGGACTAGTTAGGCGGTCCGAACGCGTTTCACGCGAACGACGCGTTAAAGTAGCATAAGCTACCTAAACGGGTCGTAATGGGTCGTAAACAATTAGGTTAAGTTTCAGTTAGTATGTAGGCTTTGTTAAACCATATGACACGAGTCTCTACACTCGTTTGGTTTACAAACCCTAATGCTACCCAATCTTCCGATCTAGGTCCGGTTAATTAACATAGTTACCTATATTAGGTGCCGTTTGATATCCGCGATCTCTAGCATTGTTTGGTTGTTACTCAAGGACTTCTGAGCAATCTCAAGTGAGTACATAGACCCCTCTTTTACTGTTTTCCAAACTGTTTTGGGGTGGAACACATGTGCCTACTTGTTACTTTCATGCTTTCCTGTTTTCACATCATATACCTGCTTTGTTCAATAGTACACTTATAGTACATGATCTCATTGTGTTTTATGCTATGTATGTCCATTTTGTTCATACTTAGTACATCGTTTTACATTTACATTTTATGCTATGTATGTCCATTGCGTGCATACTTAGTACATTGTTTTCATCACATGCTTACATTTTGGTATGACATTTGGTTTGTTTACATGGGACAATACATTCATTAACACCGATCATGCCGTTCGTTAGTAGGTAGTGGTACCATAGGACTTGACAAATCCCGTTCCGGACATCCCAGGGAAAGGGGATGAAAGGAATGACCGAATCCGAATACATATTCTCTTGATAACTCACTTTTACATAGTTATCCGTCTGTCTCAAGGCTTGGATGTATGCATTTTCACAATACCGCATAAATGTTCATATTAAATAGTTGCATGCATTTACACAAAACATAGCGTTGATTTAAACCAAGTTTTACTTCAACATTTTGTTTTTGTGCATATGGTTTAGTTGAGACATTTCACTTGCCAACATGACATTTTGACATAGACATTTGACATGGATATTTGACATAGACATTTGACATGGATATTTGACATAGACATTTGACATGGATATTTGACATAGACATTTGACATGGATATTTGACATAGACATTTTGACATGATTTACATCTTGACATGAACACTTTGACATATTATTCAATACATTTGACAATTGGTTTAAACATAGACTTCTTACATTGGTTGGTTTGGTTTGATTAAGTGATTAAGTAACGATGCGTGTGTAATATGATACAAGCATGGTGGATACGCCGCTGGTACTTCCTATATATAAGTGTTTGTATGGTATTACATGTCGTAACGTTATTTGAATCATTTCAGTTTGAGACATAGAACATTTCATACAAATAACATACTTTTCACAAGACATTGATTTATAAACAACTTATCTTATGCAAACACATTTTACTTGGTTATTCATTTAACCTTACATTTATTTATACTTATCATCTGATCTTATCGTTTTTCAAATGATTTAAAAGACAAAGCAAATAACAAGGTTCATGACTAAACATTTTCTCAAACATAAGTCATGAATCTTATTTTCACAAAACCTATGTATCTCACAGGCATTTTTATGCTGACGTACCTATTTTCACATGTGTTTTTCAGGAACTGTTGCATAAGATGATCAAGATACACATAGGCAGACTTGGGCTTTAGTGACAATAAAAGATGCAAGACTAGTTAATTATGTTGTATTTCCTTGTTTAATTAAGACATTGTAACACTTTTAATCAATAAAACGAAACTTTAACTTCCATGGTTGTGAAACATTAATTCTGTTACAACACTCCCCGATGTTTCCGCCACGTTTTGTATGTTCTACGTGGTCGGGGTGTGACAGAAAAGATGGTATCAGAGCTCATGGTTATAGGGAATTAGGTTATTAGTAATGCTTTGACTTAGTCTATAACCTTTCTAGGACCCTAACGCGAGTTTACTTGCGTTTAGTCATAAAACAATACCGTCACCTATCCTTAGGCGACGATCACAACAAGAACATAAATTTCCGAACCGCTTTGAAAACTAATCATCTGTTCTAGGATGATTGATTACTAGGTTTCGAACTCTCTGTTATATGGTTTTGAACCCCTTTGAGTTTTCAAAATCTCGACAAGGTTTTGGGTTTTAAATAATGTGAACACGTGCAAACTGGAAGGGTGAATGCCTGTATTCTGGGTTTTCTGTCTAGGCAAGCACTTCGTATACATCTCATCAGACGCGAGACCAGTTGTGCTTACCTGGGAATTCTTGGGATGAGTGTTCACTTATAGGCGAGCATGTCTTCGTGATACATTATTTTTGACCTAATTACTTTGATTAATCACCGAGGTCGTTTGTTGCTTTGTAGTAACAAACAAATGACCACTATCCTTGCTTTCATCAGATTTGTTCATCTCATTCTTTTCGTCTAATTCTCTCACTCGTTTCCTTTCATGTTTCCTCTTTTAGAATGCCTCCTCGACGCGAGAACCAGATAGAGACTGCCGAACTGGCAGAAATTATTGCGCAGCAGATGGCTGCCCAATTTCCAAATCTCTTTGCTCAATGGCAACAAGCCAACAACAACAACAATGCCCTATGCAAATACAAGGACTTTAATCAGGCTAAACCACTCAAGTTTAGTGGCTCTGAGGGAGCAACTGGGCTTCTTCAGTGGTTCGAGAGCATTGAGAATACTTTCCGCCACGTTCAGTGTCCGGATAATCGCAAGATCGAGTTTTCTTCAAGTGTGTTCCAGAAGAGGGCTCTCACATGGTGGAACGGGGTTATGAGGGACCGAGGTGCAGAAATTGCTCTTGCGCAAACCTGGGCTGAACTTAGGGCTCTTATGATGAGGGAATTCTATCCTCGTCATGAGCAGCGAGCTTTGGAGAAGGAATTTGATGAGTTGAAGCAAGATAGTGGTGAGCACAGGGCGTATACTGATAGGTTTGAGGAGTTGAGTCTGCTTTGCCCGACAATGGTTACCCCACTTGACATAGCTATCGAAAGGTACATCGACGGCCTACCTGACTCGGTACAAGACATCCTTACTGGTAGTAACCCTGCCACACTCCGTCAGGCGATCGAGTTATCAGCGACATTGACTGAGTCGCAGATTCGGAAGAATAAATTACACAGGAAGGGTGACAAGGGCGAGAAACAGTCGTCTGACAAGGAGGATAGTAAGAAAGGTCAAAACAAGAATGGGAAGGATTCTAGTTCATCCAAGAGGGCAAGGAAGCGTAAGGTTTCCCAAAACAATGCCGTTACTGCACAGGCCCAAGCTGCATCAAATCAGCCTGCGCAACCACTAGCCAAGAAGCCTTATTTTGGCAATGCACCTTTGTGCAACAGGTGTAACGGCCATCATCAACCACACCTCCAGTGTCGTCAGTGCACCAACTGCGGAAGATCCGGTCATCTTGCTAACACCTGCCGCATCCCTGCTAATCCAAATCGCCCAGTTCAGAACCCGGCTCAACAAGTTGCTCAGCCTCTTGCTCAGCAACAGGGTCAAGCTGCACGACCACACTACCCACCTGGTGCCTGTTACAATTGTGGGGATCTG
>JARYGA010023277.1:0-64178 GCA_030545235.1 Helianthus tuberosus
CGTCTCGGGATCCAAGATTGATCGTAAGAGTTCTTGACAATCAAGGCCATGTTTGCCTAAGTCTCTTACATCACTTGGTGAAGACAAAGTGTCTAGTATAATACTTTTTATTTCTAATCTTTTGCACTTTTTATTTGGTTTTGTATTAATGACTTTAATAACTAGTTACTTATGTTGAAGGTGATCTTTCCTTATCGTTTGTCCGTGGTGTCTTGGCATTATTTTACTGTCTATATAAAATAAAGGATTTTCACCATTCATATCTCCACGGTCTATATGGAGGTATGTTGGCTACCTGGTAGGGGGTTAAGGGAACGGTTTGGTAAAGGTCTTGCCATTGTTCAGCGTTTAGAGGTCCTGCAATGGACCTGGGTCAAATTTAGTAGGACCTCCTTCAATACTTCACGGTATTGGATGGCGGGGGTCCAAACTCTTTGATCCCCTCATAAGTTAACTACTATTAATACTATAACCCGGCTATTTAGGACTGTATCCCTGCTGACTCAGACTACTTAGCCGAGGGTAACGTCACCGCCAAAAGCGGGGCCTACCACAATACTGCATTAATAACTTAATTCATTATCTTCCAATAATCCACCCCTTTAGGATTGTATCCCTGCTGACTCAAACTACTGGGGTGAGGGTAACGTCACCTTCAAAAGAGGGGCCTACTACAATAACTAAGATAATCTCTTAATTATGTGCAAAAGTGCGGAAATAATCAAAGGTTATACTAGATACGATTCGGAACCAAGTGATTCATCTTGTCTATCTGTTTTTCTTTTATTTTATTTTCAGCATTTTAGTTAGTTTTATTTTTCTTAGTTTAAAACATTTTTCTAAACTTTTATTTTGGTTAGACGTTGAGGATAAACCGGTACTAAAAGCTCTTGTGTCCTTGGACGACCTCGGTATCTTACCAACACTATACTACACTCAACGATGGGTGCACTTGCCCATATGTGTGTCTAGTGTCAGTAAAATATCGTGTTTTATAAATTTAAAACTTGGCTAAAATAAGTGTTAAAAAGGGCTTAAAATATACACCTAAAATATACGACACTTTCACGCACATCAAGTTTTTGGCGCCGTTGCCGGGGACACAAGGATTTTGAGAAAGTTTAAAATCGACGGCCTAATCAGTTTTTCAAAACCTTTTCAAAAAGCGCGCACATTTTTCTGCATTTTAGTTTAGTTTGCATTTACAGTAGCCTGAACACGGGGCCGTGCTCATTGAACACGCCCCCGTGCTGCATATTTTTAGTTAGATACCCAGATACAGAGTCTGAACACGGGGTCGTGCTCGCTGAACACGCCCCCGTGCTCAACGTGGCCAGTAATTTTAATTAAAACGCCCAGATACAGATCCTGTACACGGGGCCGTGTTCACCAGACACGGGGCCGTGTCCAGCCTTCTGTTTCAATTTTTGTTTCATTTTCTGGTCCCGAGACTCAGTTGTGGTCTGCTGAGTGATCCTTATGGATCAATACTCAGGAGGTTACAACTACACCTATGATGAGGATGATTATAGGGGTAATTATTGCACAAATTGTCGTAATACACGTTCGATTCAAAATAATCACTCGTATCAACCATCCAATTCATACACTTACTATGAGGAACCCAGGTACGAGCCATCAACTTCATACACATCCTATGAAGACCAAAGGTATGAACCTCCTCCCTCATACTCGTATTTTGATGAACCAAGGTATGAACCGTCTTACTCATACTTTGAGGAACCAAGATATGAGCCACCACCTTCATATGCTTATTATGAGGAACCTTGGCGTGAACAACCCACCTCATATGAGTATTATGAAGAACAAAATTACGAACCTTATCCATCATATGCTTACAATGAAGAACAATGGTGTGAACCATCAACTTCATATGGGTATTATGAGGAACAAAGGGTCGAACAACCGGATTCAAGCTTAGAAAATAATGATTCTTTTTCTATAACCGAAGTGACCGATAGGATATTAGAACACATTAGAGTTATCGATCGATGTATAAAAGAAGCTCGCGCAAGGGAAGAGGAGTCCCGCGCAAGAGAAGAATTAAAAAAGGAAGAGATAACTAAAAATGAAAAAATGGAAGAACAAATAAGTGAAAAACCGACACATGAGTTAAACAACGAAAAAGGTGAGTCCAACAACGTTAAAATACAAGAAGAGTCTAATTTTGAAGAAATTAATCTCTTGACACCTTCTTTCGAAAATCATTGTTTAGTACCCACTCATGCTAAGTTTTTAAAAGAGTTAAACACTAACACTAAAATTGACGAAACGGTAAGTGTTAAGTTAACTAATGATCAAACTTCACTAATAAAAGAAGACCCATTTGAAATTAACATCACACCGGTTCCATGTTTCTTTCAAAATTTGTTTATTAGTAATGTCACAACCGATAAAGATCTTTGTGTTAACATAATGCCTAACTATATTTTCGAAAAATTAAGTATTAGTGATTTTTCTCCACTCCAAATACCCATTTTTCTATCCAATCGGAAAGTAATAAAATCAATCGGTATAGTTGAAGATGTCTTGGTTCAAACAAATCAAATGGTAATCCCAACCGACTTTGTCATCCTCGATGACGCTCCTCTAATGTTGGGACGACCATTTGTAAAAACTCACGAAGCTTTGAAAAACCGGAAGTTCAACAATTTACCTCTTCAATTAGGGACATTTAAAAGAAGTGTCGATCTCGAACGATCAATGAAATATCCATTCGGCAATAATGACCCCCTAATTGAAGATGAAGATGAACCACCCGATACAAGTGAAGAGATTGACCACTTTGTTGAAGAAGAGGTAGCCATAGAACAAACTTTTAAAGTTCTTGATCGAAACGAGCAACCAAATAAGGAGTCTCCTAAAGACCCACCACTTGAGCTCAAAGAACTTCCAAAAGGTTTGGAATATGCTTTTCTAGACAAAGATGGTAAGTTACCTGTAATTATTTCGTCTAAATTAGATAACTTAGAAAAAGAAAAACTAATTAGTCTTTTGAAAAAACACAAAAATGCAATAGCTTGGAAACTTGTTGACATAAAAGGAATTAGTCCTTCTATGTGCACACACAAAATTTTGATGAATGATGACTACAAATCTGTCATACAACCACAACGTCGAGTAAATCCAAATGTTCAAGAAGTGGTTAAAAATGAAGTCATCAAATTACTTGACGCCGGACTTATCTATCCTATTTCCGATAGTCCTTGGGTAAGTCCCGTCCAAGTGGTTCCAAAGAAAGGAGGTATGACGGTAATTACTAACGAAAAGAATGAATTAATACCAACAAGAACCGTCACAGGATGGAGAGTATGTATAGATTATAGACGATTAAATGAAGCAACAAGAAAGGATCATTTTCCTTTACCCTTCATTGATCAAATGTTAGAAAGATTATCCGGTCATAAATTTTACTGTTTCTTGGATGGTTTTTCAGGTTACTTTCAAATCCCGATAGCACCCGAAGACCAAGAAAAGACAACTTTCACATGTCCCTATGGAACTTTTGCTTATCGACGCATGCCGTTCGGTCTATGTAATGCCCCCGCAACATTCCAACGTTGCATGGTAGCCATTTTCCATGACATGATAGAAAAGACAATGGAAGTCTTCATGGACGACTTTTCTATCTTTGGGGATTCATACGACCAATGCCTCGATAACCTTGAACGAATGCTATCCCGATGTGAGGAAACTAACCTCGCCCTTAATTGGGAAAAATGCCATTTCATGGTAACGGAGGGAATAGTACTCGGTCACAAGATCTCAAGCGAAGGAATGGAGGTGGATCGAGCCAAAATAGATACCATTTCTAGATTACCTCCTCCATCCTCCGTGAGAGCTATTAGAAGCTTCCTAGGGCATGCCGGATTTTATAGGCGGTTTATCAAAGACTTTTCAAAAATCTCAAGGCCTCTAACAAAATTACTTGAAAAAGATGCTCCTTTCATCTTTGACAAGGATTGCAATCAAGCATTTCTAACCCTAAAGGAAATGCTAGTCAATGCACCTATCATGATAGCACCTGATTGGAAGTTTCCTTTCGAAATCATGTGTGATGCTAGTGACTTTGCAGTTGGAGCTGTCTTGGGACAGAGAAAAGAAAAGCATTTCCACCCAATATATTATGCTAGTAAAACACTTAACGATGCACAGGAAAATTACACAACAACTGAAAAAGAGTTACTAGCTGTGGTATTTGCTTTTGATAAATTTCGTTCTTATCTTGTTCTTTCTAAAACTATAGTCTATACAGACCATGCAGCCATTCGATATCTCTTTAAGAAGCAAGACGCAAAACCACGTTTGATTAGGTGGATTCTACTCTTCCAAGAATTCGACATTGAAATCAAAGACAAAAGAGGAGCAGAAAATACCGCAGCAGATCATCTTTCACGCCTAGAAGACCCAGCTTTGGAGGCAACCAGGGACGAGCAAATCAACGAAAAATTTCCAACTGAATCCCTGGAAATGGTGGAATTTAAGGAAGAACCATGGTACGCCGACTTTGCTAACTACCTAGCTAGCGGAATAGTCGCAAAAGGATGGCCACATCATCAAAGAAAAAAATTCTTTGCCAATGTGAAACACTATTTTTGGGAAGATCCATATCTTTTCAAAATGTGTGCCGACCAACTTGTCAGACGATGCGTACATGGTAGTGAATCACGAAGAATTCTCCGCCATTGTCACGAAGGTCCTTACGGAGGACATCATGGTGCTGCCAGTACCGCACGAAAGGTATTTGATTCAGGATTTTATTGGCCAACCATTTACAAAGATGCCCAAAATCTTGTAAAGACATGTGATGCTTGCCAAAGAACAGGTAATATTTCTTCCAAAAACGAAATGCCACAAAATGGCATTCTTGTTTGTGAAATTTTTGATGTGTGGGGACTCGACTTTATAGGACCTTTCCCACCATCGAAAGGAAACAAATACATACTTGTGGCAGTAGATTACTTGTCTAAATGGGCCGAGGCCGAGGCACTTCCAACAAATGATGGAAGAGTAGTGGTAAGATTTCTGAAAAAATTATTCTCTCGTTTTGGCACACCTAAAGCTTTAATAAGTGATAGAGGTACCCATTTTTGTAATCATCAACTTGAAAAAATTTTAACAAGATATGGGGTCTATCACCGGGTTTCGACAGCTTATCACCCTCAAACAAACGGACAAGCCGAAGTGACCAATAGAGGGTTAAAACGAATACTCGAAAAAACCGTAGGGTTAAATAGAAAGGAATGGGCTGATAAATTAGATGATGCTTTATGGGCTTTTCGAACTGCTTATAAAACAACGATAGGAACAACCCCATATAAGCTAGTCTATGGAAAAAGTTGTCACTTGCCAGTAGAAATTGCACACAAAGCCTACTGGGCAATCAAAAATGTAAACCTAGATCTAGAATTTGCTGGTAAAAATCGATTTTGTCAAATAAATGAATTAGACGAGCTTAGGAACTATGCATACTCAAACTCTGAGATTTATAAGGAAAGAATGAAAAATTGGCATGACAAACATATTAAACCTAATGAATTTCGGGTAGGAGATTTAGTTCTTTTGTTTAATTCACGACTTCGATTGTTTCCTGGTAAATTAAAGTCTAGGTGGTCAGGACCTTTTTCCGTCACCCATATTTTTCCACACGGTGCAGTAGAAATTAAACCTCAAAATGGGCCAACTTTTAAAGTCAATGGCCAACGGCTGAAACTCTATCAAGGATTTATTGAGGATGAGGAAGAAGAGATCTCGCTTCAAACCGTGGAAGAATAAAAACATCATGCCTGGTAAGTTATGAACGATTGAGGCGGCAAAATAAAGCGGTAAGTTTTCTAAACCATAGCTTATGGGAAAAAGGGGCACTCACACGCGCACCTAAAAAAAAAAAAAAGGCTCGGCACGAGGCTGAGTCCGCTGGACACGGGGCCGTGTTCGCGCTGCAGACGGGATAAAACCCCTTTTTCAAAACAGTTTCTTCATTCCACACGCCCCGTTTCCCCACAAAAGCTCTGGTTCCAGGCGATTTTTCGCGAAATTCCAACGTCGCTTACCGATCTAACAACGTCAAGGTATGATTCTATCACTCTCAGTAGTTAGATTAGTTACTTGCATGTAGTTAATACATCACAAATTTGGGGAAAAATCTAGGGTTCTTGATATTCATCCGGATCGAACCTAAAATTTTTGCCTAAATCTGTTTGCATTTAGTTAGACTAATGTTAAGGGAAGTAAATACACTTGTATTATTCATAGATTCACCCGATTTCTTACAAAAACCCCAAACCCTTGTTCTTGAACCGAAAAAGATAAAATTGATAGGGTAAACGGGATATTTTGGGAAAAACGGCACTTAGGGTTTCATTTTCGGGGGAAACCGCACCTAGTGGTTCAAAAATTTTCAAGTTTTCGAAACCGGGTCGAAAAATGGGATTTTTGAGTAACAGACCCCTGGACACGGGGCCGTGTCCGCTGGGCACGGGGTCGTGTCCAGCCCGCTGTTTGCAGTTTTTGTCCGAAAATATTTCTGTTTCATGCTAACTTTTGGTGTATTCTTGCAGATGGCCAGGAAGTTCACTAGATTCAACGCCAATGAGCTAGATGCAAGAGCTCGATACGAGCTTCTTCAAACAAGGCCGGAGGAATACCCGAGGCAGGCGTGCACAGAACTACTAACCATGGTGAATCAAATTGACCGTTTCAACAACATTGTCACGGGACCACTCAGAGTCGCGCTAACAACCCGACTCCGTTCCGTCCATGAATGCACCTTGGAATTCTACAGTACCTTTGCATTCACTTCAAGGTGCGACCCGTTCGATAATGACGGGGTGTCATTCAGGTGTGGCGGAATGAGATATTCGATCTCCATGGCACAATTCGGATCGATTATAGGGTTGTATGCGGAGGAGGATGCGGGAAACGAAGAAAATACAGGGGGATTGAGAGAGATCGAAGACAACGAGCGCCAAGCCATGTGGGCTCAGATTGGGGAAGGGTTCTACAATCCGAGCAGCACTAAGAGTACCAAGCTGAGGGATCCGCTTTACAGATACATTCATAGGCTCCTCGGCTACTCTCTTAGCCAAAGGCATGACAGTGGTGGCGTCGTTGGGTTAAGAGATTTGCTTGTCCTCCATTGCATTCACAACCGCAGGCCGCTCGATGTTTCGTTCCTCATGCTCCGAAACATGCATCACAACCGCCTTGCTAGTGCACCAACTCCTATTTTCTTCGGGGGATGGGTGTACCGTCTCTTCAAACACTTCGCCCACATTCCGAGGTCATTTGAGAAGAGCCCATGGTCGGGTACGGTGGATATTCACATATGCCGCTCGATGAACCTGGTTTATGAGGCAGAAGACGGGACGGTAACCTTTCAAAGGATGCAAGGTCATGCATGGAACCCGCAAGAAGCACTTGTCCTCCCAGCTCCGCAACATCATCAGTACCAATACCCACCCCACGGTGATCCGGGCCAATCATCCTCCTCGGGAGGCAGTTTTCCTAATTTTCAAAGTTTGCATGATTTGTTGCAGGAAAACCTCATGTGTACTCGGAACACCTATAACATGGCGAGCAACACCTACCACCGGGTCGGAGCTATCGAGAGAAACCTATCCGAGATACAAGACGATGTCGGATACATACGAGACCACATTGCACGCCGTGGAGGGGATGATGATGATGATGATGATGATGCCATGGAGTAGGCGGGAGGAGCATAGGAGGAAGCGGTTGATTGATGACTCCCCAGGTTAACCCTTTGCAATCTTGAACAATTGATGGCCTGCGTGCCAAGTGTTAGACAATTTACTTTTCCTAACTATTTTCTGCATTTTATTTTTCTTTTACTTTATGCTTGGAACAATTAACTTTGGTAATGTAGGATGTTTGTATTGCTTGGTGTGGTATTAAGTGTTGAAACAGGTACAAACCAAGGCTTAGGGTGTTAAGCCTCAGCACTTAGAGGGCTAAGATGGAAAAACCGGAGGAAGAAACCTGTTTTTCAGGCTCTCAGACTGTCCACACGGGGACGTGTCCAGCCAACACGCCCCCGTGCTCACCTCCCAGACCTGCTGTTCGGCATAAATTTTGTTAAACACATGGCCGTGTTCAGTGGACACGGGGCCGTGTCCACCTTCTGTAAGTTCTTGTTACTGACACTTGAACACGGGGCCGTGTTCAGTGCCCAGTAACACAAATTTTTGCTTTTTAAACACTATTTTACACATCTAATCAACCTAAAAAATTATTTTTGGGACACATTGAGGACAATGTGTAATTTAAGTGTGGGGGGGATGCTAAAACCTTGAATTTTGCAAGTCCTAAATACAAGCCTTACACAAAACTCTATTGGAACCGCTAATCACCCCAAATTTTTTCAAAAATTTCATTTTTTTTACTTGTCTAGGTTTAACTCGGGAAATTCAAGTTCTCAAAAAGGTTATATTTTTACAAATTTACAACCGATAGCGTAGTGATAAAAAGAACCAACATAAGAAAATTATGAAAAGGCATGACAAACTTATTTAAAATTTGATTATATATACTTGATCACATAAAAAACCCATTCCCACAAAAGTGAGTTTTGAGCCTTTATTGAGCACACAATTTCATATCATTTGACTAAATGCTCATTTTTCGTTTCTTGTGTGAATAGCCGCTTGGTTCTTACGACTCTAGAACTTGCCATGACAATACATTCCCGGTCCTTATCAACTTAAACCTGAGTAAGTAAATGATAGAGGCATTAGGACTAACCTTTTTCATTTCTACACCATTATTTTTCTTTTTATTTTACCACCTACCCAAAAATCCCCCTAGTTAGCCCTTTTGAGCCTAAACCTTTTCGTTTCATCACCCAAACAAAAACCCTTTCAACCACCAAAACCCTTTTTCATTTTTAACCCTTTATTTTAGTAACAAGTTCGGTTCTTCGCGATCAAAAAAAAAAAAAAATCGTGATGATGATGAAGCAAAACGAAAATAAACAAACAAAGTAATCAAAAATAACTTTGTTTGAATAAAAGCTTCATCAAAATAAAAAGTTGCAAAAATGCGAAAACCGACACTTGTTACGCTTTTAGCCCTTTTTCTACTAACCACTAACCCAACCACCTACCTTTAACCCTAGCCAACCCTTAACCCACAAAGTCCTCTTGATATCTACAAAGGTATAAAAGTTAAAAAGGAGGAGGATTGATTTCTTGGCAAGCCTATGGTAGGAATAAGTTCCATGCCGCTCTCGAGTGATTCATTAAAAATACACCTTCGGCCGAGTGTGAGTGAATTCCCCGCGAGGTATGTGAACTTGTATATAAATAGAATTTTAAAAAGGCATGTTATGCCCAAATAAGTAATTTCTTTTATGAACAGTTCTAAATAAATCATTACGAATAGGAGTGTAAATAAATAAAAATAAAACCCAAAAAGATCTTGGAAATCCCGACACTCTACGACAAGCCTAAAACCTTCTCTTCTACCTATTCCATTTGGGAGTGTAAGCCACATATTAAAGAGTTTTGCTTGAGGACAAGCAAAAGTTCAAGTGTGGGGGTATTTGATGTGTGTAAAATGCAACATATAAATTACATCAAATGAGGCATAAAACTAACCCTTTTTAGTACTAATATTGGAAAAAGAGTGTTTTTGTCTTCCTTTTGTATTTTCAGGATTAAATGAGCTCAAAAACGCAAAAGAAGCAAAAAGACAGCTAAATCCAACATAAATACAAGAAAAGGAACATTAGTGGACTGCCCGAACCCTCAACGGCACCTTCCAAAGCAAAATAGAGAAAACAGAAGGCTGAACACGCCCCGTGCTCAGCCAGCACGGGGCCGTGCCCAAGAAGCAGCAGAAAAGACAAACCTATAGAAGCTTCTATTGCCCACCACGGGCCGTGCTCAGCGGACACGGGGGCGTGTCGAAAGTACAGCAGGCGCATTTATTGTAATTGCGAATTACAATTAATGAGGAGAGAGAGTGTCAGACGGACACGGGGCCGTGCCCAGCGGACACGGGGCCGTGCCCAGCGGACACGGGGCCGTGTCCAGCTCTCTGTTCAGCCTATAAATAGGAGTGCTTGGATTCATTTCATCTCATCCCTTGGCACACCACCTCTCTCACACTTCATCCACCACCCACCACCATCACAACACCATCATCCACCACCATCATCCATTGTCCATCGTAGAGTGTGTGAGTCGTCTCGGGATCCAAGATTGATCGTAAGAGTTCTTGACAATCAAGGCCATGTTTGCCTAAGTCTCTTACATCACTTGGTGAAGACAAAGTGTCTAGTATAATACTTTTTATTTCTAATCTTTTGCACTTTTTATTTGGTTTTGTATTAATGACTTTAATAACTAGTTACTTATGTTGAAGGTGATCTTTCCTTATCGTTTGTCCGTGGTGTCTTGGCATTATTTTACTGTCTATATAAAATAAAGGATTTTCACCATTCATATCTCCACGGTCTATATGGAGGTATGTTGGCTACCTGGTAGGGGGTTAAGGGAACGGTTTGGTAAAGGTCTTGCCATTGTTCAGCGTTTAGAGGTCCTGCAATGGACCTGGGTCAAATTTAGTAGGACCTCCTTCAATACTTCACGGTATTGGATGGCGGGGGTCCAAACTCTTTGATCCCCTCATAAGTTAACTACTATTAATACTATAACCCGGCTATTTAGGACTGTATCCCTGCTGACTCAGACTACTTAGCCGAGGGTAACGTCACCGCCAAAAGCGGGGCCTACCACAATACTGCATTAATAACTTAATTCATTATCTTCCAATAATCCACCCCTTTAGGATTGTATCCCTGCTGACTCAAACTACTGGGGTGAGGGTAACGTCACCTTCAAAAGAGGGGCCTACTACAATAACTAAGATAATCTCTTAATTATGTGCAAAAGTGCGGAAATAATCAAAGGTTATACTAGATACGAGTCGGAACCAAGTGATTCATCTTGTCTATCTGTTTTTCTTTTATTTTATTTTCAGCATTTTAGTTATTTTTATTTTTCTTAGTTTAAAACATTTTTCTAAACTTTTATTTTGGTTAGACGTTGAGGATAAACCGGTACTAAAAGCTCTTGTGTCCTTGGACGACCTCTGTATCTTACCAACACTATACTACACTCAACGATGGGTGCACTTGCCCATATGTGTGTCTAGTGTCAGTAAAATATCGTGTTTTATAAATTTAAAACTTGGCTAAAATAAGTGTTAAAAAGGGCTTAAAATATACACCTAAAATATACGACACTTTCACGCACATCACATATATTGTCCATATCTGAGGTATCGAGTGGCAACTCGATCGGATGGCCATCCGATCCACTGCACCTTATATGGTTTAAAATTTCTAAGTGTTTGTTGCATTGAAATATTTGCTTTAACTGTTTAAAATGGTACCTTGGAATTTGTGCATTATTTTGTTAAAGTATTGTTTGGAAAGTTTGGTAACTCAATCGGATGGCAATCCGATTGGATGGCCATCCGATCCAAAGCACTTCATGTCTTGAAAGTTGTGCCATATTGAATTGTCATTGTTCGAGTGGCAATCCGATCGGGTGACAATCCGATCGGACAGCCATCCGATCCTCATCACTAAAAGACAAAATTTCCTTCAACTGTTCATGTTTGTCACTTGGATAGAGTGACAATCCGATCGAATGGCAATCCGATCAGATGGCCACCCAATCCATATGCACTTAACTTGGTTTTATATTTTAATGTAAATGGTTCACCCGATCGAATGGCAATCCAATCGGATGACCATCCGACCCTCAGTACTACACACAGTGAGATTTCAAGTGTTAGAATTTTTTTTGGAATTTTTAAATTTTTCATACTTGTAAATTTTTGTCTTGAACTACGTGCAAATTCTAAACATCAATTATTATTGCAGCCAAAAGGTTCTGATTGGGACAAATCTCATAACATCTACTGTCTGCTAGATGCACATTACACTGATACAACTCCGTTCAAAGATATAGCAGAATTTTTAAGGACGAGCAAGATTCATAAGGCATTAACTGACAGAACAGTAGTATATGAATCTCATGTTAGGAGATTTTGGAGTTAAGTTCGATATGAGGAGAAAGAAAAGATGATTTATTCTACAGTTAGGAAGAAGGATGAGAACAATCAGGACGTAGACTTAGAAATAAAGTTTGATATTGGTGATTTGAGGATAGTTTTGGATTAGGGAGATTCTGACAATAATCCGATCATCATTCCAGAACGTTTGTGCAAAGGAATGTGGTGTAGAATGGGGTTTACAGGTCACTTGAACGGGAAAATGCTTAAAACTATGTTCAGTAAACCTTATAAGTTCATGATCCACTGTGTAGTGCATGCTTTATCACATAGGAAGGGAGCTTATGATGAAACTTCTGATTATATCATGAACATTATCAGTTACCTGGTGTTGAATATACCATATAATGTATCTTAGGTGTTATTTGATCATATGATAGAGAACATTAAGGGTGATAAGTACATCATGTACCCTAGGTTTATCCAGATGATGATAGATGATCAATTTAAGGATATTCCGAAGGATTCTACTGATATGTTAGGAGTACGAAACATGACGCCAGATACTATAAGTAGATTATCCAAAGGCACTGATGCAAGGACAAAGAGAATGATATGCAAAATTGCTAATCCAGCATACGTTGCTCCTGCGAACGATGCTTGGAGACATAATGACAGCAATTCAGATAATGAAGATGATAGATTGAGGGAGATGACTGAGAAAAAGCTCAAATATTGGTTTGTGAAGGACGGGAAAAGGAAGAGAACTTCTAAGACATCCCCAGTTGTGTCTACACTGAAGAAAGAGACACCGAAGATAGTTGTTAAGGGTATAGTGAAAGGGGGAGTCATAAGAGAAGATAGATCTTGAAATGTTATATTATTCTAATAATTGTTCAATTCTTGTTTTGCAGGGCCTTCAGTTGAACCACAACAGAAGTTGGTGGATGAACCAGTGTTAGATCCATCAAGTATTCCTCAAGAAGGTGTTGAATTGGTTAAAGTTACATTTGAGCAATACATTCAACATACTGAAGCTGCTACAAAGAGTGCTCAAGTTGAAAGTGTGAAAGAACAACAATCTGAAAGTGTTAAGCAAAAAGAGCCTGAAGGTGTTGCTCGTGATGATTCGAGTGATGATGCTGACAATGAGTCTAGTAAAACAGAGCCTGAGATTTATATGTCAATGGTTGGTCGTGGAAAAGTTCAGTTGAAGAAAAAGCCACAGAAAAAGAAGAAAGGATCTGATGAAGAGGATTCTACATATACACCAACTGCTGAAGAGAAAAAGAAATTGAGGATTAAGCGCAAAGCAGTGCAAACAGGCGTCATTCCAAGGAATGTGAGAGCAAAGAAAGGTGGTGCTACGTTGCCTGAAAGTCAAAGTGGAAAGAGTGTGGAGCATGTTACAACTTCTAACTATTCTGAAGCAATAAAAGAACAACATGTTGAAGTTCCTAAAGAACCAGAGGTGCAAAGCGTTGATAAGCCTGAAGCCGAGGTTCAAAAGAAAGTTAGAAATGATGATTACGTTGAAGTGAGTGTTGCTACTCCACCATCACCACCACCACCAGTAAATCTAGAAAGGGGTGAATCTTCTCGGCCCAAGAATACAGTTCTTCCTGACATGTTTGAAGGTTTTCCTAATATTCGAGGTGAACTCAAAGATGACTTTATTCTTGGTGATGAATTTGATATGTTTCATGATTCTTCGGTCAAAGCTCTGGAAAAGAAAGTAAGTATTCTAGAAAAAGAAAAAGCCAAAGCTGAAGCCGAACGTGATGAATTAAAGAAGCAGCTTGAAGAGTTGATGAAAGTGAATGAAGAGATAAAGACTGTCATGATTAAATAGGCAAAGAAGTTAAAGAATATGGAAGGTGATGTTGAAGACAATGCAAAGCTTTTTGAAGTTCTACAATCAGAGATCACTGATTTGCATTTAAAGAATGTGAAGCAGAATGATATCAACAAGACGCTGAATCAATTGATTAGTGAACTACATGAAGCGTCAGCAAATGAATTCAAAACAATGAAGCTTGAGATGGAAGCGATGAAGGCTGATAAAGCAATGAAAGATGAACAACTTACAATGTTAGATACAGTGATGGAAAGCCATTTAGGCATCGATGTTCATTCTGTCTACAACAACAATGAAATCAAAAGAGCTGAAGAGCGAAGGATCGAAAGAGAAAGAAGGCTAACTCAAGAAGCAACTCAGAAAAAGAAAGGTTTGATCATAGATACAGAAGAGATACTTGGTTCTTCAAGTCAAGCAGATGTTGAAATGGTAGATGCTGAGGTTGATCAGGCTCAAAGCTTTGTACTTGGTGATTCTTCTCCTTTATCTTACAACTATGAAGATATTGTTCTCCGAGTGCAAGTTGCTCAAAGGAAAAAGAAGTCTAAAGAACATAAAGTGTTATTGTTACGATGGAAAGAAGAGGAGAAGGTTATAGTAGAGGAACAGAAAGAAGAGGAAGATGATGAAGAGATGGATTACTGGATGGATCAAATTGAAAACTATGATCCTTTGAATGACAAAGACGATGATGAAGATCAAGGATCGTCTGGATTATTGATTGTGAACCCCTCAGTTCAACAGAAGATTGATGATCTTATGAATGATGAAATCAATGAACAAGAGGAGGATCAAGATCAAGGATCGTCTGGATTATTGATTGTGAACCCCGCAGTTC
This sequence comes from Helianthus tuberosus, assembly GCA_030545235.1. Lineage (NCBI taxonomy): Eukaryota > Viridiplantae > Streptophyta > Magnoliopsida > Asterales > Asteraceae > Helianthus > Helianthus tuberosus. The sequence continues at coordinate 14,763 of JARYGA010023277.1, forward strand.
AACAGAATATTGATGATCTTATGAATGATGAAATCAATGAACAAGAGGAGGATCAACATCAAGAGTCTTCTTCTTCTGGAAAACAACATGCCGACCGGGTATTCCTCATGCAACCAACTGTCATTTACTTACATGCTCGATATGAGGGAGAGTTAGAGCTGCCTAGGTCAAGGGCAGAGATGTTAGAAGAGTTGTGTTTAGACGATGGCAGATTTAAGTTTGATATAGAAGATGAGCTACCTTCATCGCCCGAAAGAGAATATGAGTTTAAATATGCTCAGGAAGCTGATAAGTATAATGATGTGATTGTTGAAGAAGCATCTGATTCGTCTGATGAAGAAACGGATTTTCATTATGCTGGTGTTGATGAAATGTTTCCTTCACTTGCTGAAATGTTTAAAGATCAGAATGAAGACGAAGTCAGAAGGAAGATTGTGGAGAAGATTACAACTGAAGGTGTTCCGAGAACCATTCCAAGAGAAAATCTTGCAGAAGAGAGGAAGAAGTGGTTCAAGGTAATGCCTAAGGAAAGAATTTTTATAAGACCGCTACAGTACTTTACGCATGATGCTAATATTTCATGGGGTGATATATTATCTTGGGGCTATCTGGAAGATCTGCAAGTGTATGCTATTAGACGGGTGCAAGGGGTACAATATTTTGAATTCTTGTCAGATATCAAGACCCTCCCGTGGTGGGATGTTGATGAATTGGTCCAAACAAAGAACATCAAGCAGTTTTATTATGGTTTGGATGTGAAACAACACGACCAACACTTGTGGGATTATGTAAAGCAACAAGCAAAGGCAAGATATCCAGATTGGAAGCCTCAGTATCCAAAGTAGATTGGTACTATCTTGGAGAATGGTGAAAAAGATATTACTTTGGATGTCAAGTAGCCGAGGTGTTTAAAGAACATGCCGCTCCGTGCTATGGAACAAGACTTTCATGAAGATTTTCAAGGTTGGCTATATAATCAAAGCACAGCGGAAGCGGTGATCTCTCTGTTTGACAAATCAAAGGGTGAATCAAGGAGAATACGTGTGAAAGACCCGATGTGGCTAGTAAATTGTTCAAAGAAAGATATAGATTGCTTGTTCTACAACAAGATCATCTACGAGAAGCCAGACAAAGTTCAAGCAATGCAGTATCAGAAGATAGTGGATGTGTGCTTTGCTAAAGACATCAACTTCGGCAGGTATTGGAAGTCAAATTGGAGAGATTTGGAGATTGATGAATTCTTGAAGAAGTACAAGCGCAAACAGAGATTCAAGGCTATTGCTGAAAAAGCTGCAAGGCTTGGAAGGTATAAACTTATGAGACCACCTCCAACTGACCCGAAACCGATCGAGAAGGAAGAAAACGAGATTCCTTGATGGGATAGAAAGCGTGACGGTGATTCAGAGTACATAAAGTACTGGAATGAAGTTGGGAGGCCTCTCAGGAGAATGATGCTTGAAGAAAAGGCAGAATAGAGGAGGCAGAGGGCTAAGGAACGAAGACGCAACAGGAAAGATTGAAGACTATGCTGGAAGGAACTACAGCTACATACAAGGGGGAGTATGTTAGTTCATATGTCTGTAGCTTCCGTCAGCATTGAGTCTTATTTTGTACTGTGTATGTCTTTTGTGTATATGTATGTAAATGTATGTATGTTTGTGTAAAAGCAACGCAGGGATCAGTGCAATAATGTAAAAGTGTATCCGACGGACGACAAGATGTCATCCGATTAGATGGCCATCCGATCGGATGACCATCCGATCGGATCATCATTCGATCGGGTGACACTTAAAGCCTCCCTGATGTTTGCCTATAAATAGCAAGCTAGGACTTGTCATTTAGAACTTTTTGCTGAACTTGTAGCGAAGCTCTACCAGTCTGAACTTCTAAGGGATCTCTTGTACTTTTACAATCTTCTAATAGAATTTAGACGGTTTAACGTTGAACTTGTTGTTGTTGATCTTGTGACACTATTTTAGGATTCCGCACCTCAATTCTGAACAGATCCTGATCAAACGGCCTAACATCGGTTTTAAATTAAAACGTGTAGTTCGCGACTGATTACATATTATGCATGTATGATTAAACAGGTTTAATATAAAAATACGATTTCCATTACGATCAAAGTCTCGGGATTACAAGGATTGAAATGAAGTAAGAATACAAGTTTCTAAAAATAAAAATGTGGATACAACTTTCTAAATATGGAAAGTCTAGAAAATGCGGAGCGTTACAAATTTCGGGTACCCAGCCGTATGGACAAGCATGTAAAATTGGTGACAAGAAATCGATCCCTAGAAAATACTAAATGATTTCATATGGGTTATCATGATATGTATATCAAATGATTTATGAAAAAGGATTTTAAAACGAGTCGGTTAATTATATTTACTAGTGAAAACTGACGTATTTTCAAAAGATTAAACTGAAGGTAACGAACCCTGAATATAGGGTGGAATGGTTTGGTCAAAGAAAAAGCTTTGGAATTTGCGACTCCACTACTTAAAGGTCAATGATGTCCTAAGCTCGCTTTTATATCGGATCCTACTTGCGGGATATCATATCGAACACTTGATATAAACTTTATTTTATAAATTTAAAACTTTTATGTTATTACTTTATCATCCTATCTTCCGCTGCATATTGTGAAACTATTATCGATCGTCATGCATAAACCCACCGAATGGGCCCACCGGAAATCAGGTTGTGACAAAATATGTGTCACCCGAGGGAAACCCATAGTCATCTTGACCTATCGTTTCATTTATCTGAGACTGCTTATCAAATTTCGGGATGAAATTTCTTTCAAGTTGGGGATGATGTGACAACCCGAAATTCCAAGGTTAATGTCGGGTAATTCTGTGACTTTTATCTGCGCGCCATTATACGTTATAACACTGTATATGTTATGATGGAACTTGATTATGTGACGGAATGTGATTGAAGATTTTAGGAGAGCGTTGTATATCAGACAAGTGAATGCTTAGAGGATTCATCGATCCAGCCGCACACTACTCATGACCCGTACACTCCCTTTGGGTTCTCGGGCCCAACTTTCTCGGCCCAATTTGAGCCCACACTCATTTAACAGCCCACACACGTTTATATGGGATGCATACAAATACGGTTGGGTGTTTGTGCGTATCTCACAACAATTGAAAGCAAGGAAGGTACCAAACCCTAGCCCTCCCTCTACGTCGACGGCCGCCACTTCCGTTCCGAAGCTCTTCCCCTCTCGGAGGACCATCTCTCGTTCTAACACACATGTCCTTTATTTTTCCGGTTAGTGTTAACACTGTTTGGATTTCTTTGGTGTTCATGAGATTGTGGTTTTATTGTTGATAAAACTTCTGTGATTATGTGTTGCAAAGGGGATGAATGATGTAATGTTTAGAATTGCATGATGTAGGGTTTCTTGTGTGAACAAACTAAATCAAATTTGGATGGATGTTAAAATCTGTGTTGTAACATGATAGGGGTTATGGTGAACTGCTCATAATGATAACAATGGTCTTAAACGTAGAAGTAACATGATGATTGACTTATGGTTTAAGATTCTATAATAATGGAATCCTTGATGAATACATGGTTATAACAACGACTGATCTGGAATTACACTCGATGCGCCCGCATTAACCAACGATGAATTAGAGTTGTGAATATAAACACGATGATGATTATCATGAACAAACCAACAATTCTTATTTTATGGACATTGCATGTGAACCAGGAGGGAATGACGTGTTCCTTATAATTGTGATGATTAATGATATGTGTGATTATGATATGTATGATTATAATATGATTGGAAATTGCTTTGATTGTGTGAAAACTTGAAATGCCTAACTGTTGAAATTGCATAACTGACGTGACCGGAATTAGTGGGGTAATTGGGAGTAGTTATGGGAAGGTTGAAAAGGTTAACCGCACACACGAGTCGCGAAGTCCCATGTGCATATTATATAATGATGGTCGCACACTTAGGTTGGGCCGCACAATCCCTAAGATGCCCGACGATTGGGCTGTACATGTCATTGGGCCGCACGTTGGGTGTTGGGCCACAAGCCGAAACCCGGTCGCACATTGGAGACCTGGTCGCACACTTGAACTTCGGCCGCACACTTCATTGGGCTGAACTACATTATGGGTCGCATATTAACATAGAGTCGCACATTGTGTTGGGTCCTGGGCCGAAGTAACTTGGGCACTGCACAAATTAGAACTAATCGCACACTCTAGTGAACAACGAAATAACTGTTAAGTGTTTTGTGAAACATGAACTTGTGATGTGAACTTTGCATATGACCCGAATACTAGTTTCATGATGTTATGAATCGTTGCGTTGCATGATTGCCTGTTACGACTTGCATAATGATGTATGTTTGCTTGTAAGCAACCTGTGTAATGTGTATGAAGAATACGTGATTTATGTGTATACAAAACTGACTGTCTTTGGTAACCATGGTAGGGTTTGGTTGACCAACTTGGAACGGGTAACATAACATACCGAGCAATCTAAGGTGAGTTCACTACTCCTTGAGCATGCGTCCCGGTGGGTGGGACAATCAAACGGGTATTCCTGAGAGGAATACGTCTTTTTCTGGGTTAAACTAGAATGTTGGATAATACACTCACACCTATCACCTTAAGTCCGATCTTATACCGAAGTAATTACTTGAGAGGTAATGGGGTATTAGTTGATAGCGCTATTAGGCTTGGCAACCTCACACCGTACCTGAGAGGACGGGCATGAACTAATGACCTTAAATCATGACCAATGTTTGATAGGGGCATTGGGGACAGGTAAACAAACTGACGCCATCTTGCGGTACTCGAGTTATTATCAACATTGCTTTTGAGCTGAACTAAACACTTGGCAACTAAACGTTTTTACAAAATTGTGAAGTCGCCAGCTTTGTGCTGATACACTTGTATGCATGCTCGCAGGTTATTAGATATGTGGCTATGGAACTTGCTGTCTGGGACGCTGGAGTGGTCATGGGTCGAGATACATGGAAACACGAAACTAGACTAATTGGTTACAAACACTTGGGCATTGAATTGATTAAACATTGTATTATGCTTCCGCTGAACATGTTGAGTTTATAAATAATGTATTGTTATACTCTATTTTAATGAATGGAAACTTTTATTTGAAATCTTGTATGAGTTCAATGTGATTGGTGGCTAGATCCTGGTACGTCACACGCCTCGCGGGGGTTTCTGCTTGGGGTATTTTTGGGGGTGTGACACAATACCTAAACGTAAAGAATCCTATCGAAAACCTAACGAAACCATTGTTCGGAACATTTAAAGACTCAAGACTTTTGCACGTTATTTATATGATTTCTACGCTATGGACGTAACATGCACTAACAACCACCATCTCTTTTGTTGTCAAAGAAAGATTGAAGGAGAGACTGTGCTTGTGAGGGTTGAGCAAAATGGAAGGAGTTTGTTTTGAAACTGGAGTTTGTTAAGGACCTAATTCTTATGATTTTTAGATGAGAATGAGAGATACAAAAAGATGGAATGGTTTTGATGGGTTTTGATTCTTAGATCTGGTGGAGAAGAATTTTAGATCTAGGTTTGAGAAAAAAAAAAAGGGGACAAAAAGATTTATAAAAGGGTTTATCAGATTTGAGGATTAGATGGATGTATATATAATGTGCACTTAACTTTTTTGCCCTTGTTTGGGTGATGATAAAGACTAACATGCCCTTAGGATCAACACATTGTCAAAATGAGACGTCAAAATCTGGTTGGGTGAGATTACTTCTCAAGTTCTCACAAGCGAGAAGAATTTTCGTATGAAAGTATCCCTTATGAAAGTAGGGTATGAATCATGACAAAACTTATTTAAATGAAACAACTAAAAATTCCAAAAAAAAAAAAAGCTTAAAAAACATACGACATTTTATAAAAAAATTTTGTTGTAAATCTACATTTAAAATACAAAAAAAATTTGAAAAAAATAAATAAAAAGTTAATATTCGTCACCACCCAAAAACCTACCCCCTTCCCAGCGAGCACTTAAAAACTAAACCCCAAACCTTACCCTAAAAGCTAAATTAAACCAAAAATCTAAACCCTAAAGCTAAATTGCATGTGCAACATAACATATATTGCACATGTGTAATATACTAATTTACTTTTTTTTTAAATTAATCTTAAAAATGCTAGACTTACCGTCAAAAAATGTTTTACGTTTTTTAAAAGCTTTTTAAATTCAGATTTTTAACAGATATTGCACATGTGTAATATACTAACATATATTGCGTATAACATATATTGCACATGTGTAATGTACTAATATACTAATATACTAATTACTTTTTTTATTAAAAGCTTTTTAAATTCAGATTTTTTAAATTTTTTACGGTAAAATTTTTACGTTTTACGTTAAAATTTTTACGTTTTACGTTAAAATTTTTACGTTTTACGTAAAAAATTTTACGTTTCTACGTTTTATGTTAAACTTTTTACGTTTTACGTTAAATTTTTTACGTTTTATGTTAAAAAGTTTACGGTTTAACTTTTTTTTTCACAAAAACTTTTTTACGCAAAACGAACGCACCCAGAAATCGCAAACTCGGTAGGTGTCTCAGATAGATTGTTATCATCAACGACTGGGAAAAAAATATAAAAACCAACAACATCAAAACAATGTGTATCTCGAAAAAAAAAAACGGGGTTTGGCTCAGATTTTTCGATAATCAAAAGGCTGCAAAAGTGGGGTTGCAGGTTCAAAAAACCTACCCTCCGCCGTCCTTGCCGCGCCATCGTCATCAAAATCTACGTTTTTTTTTGCATCATCGCCCCCCAATCCAACAGATCAAAACCCACAGAATCAAAGAATGCAAATGCATCATTCAAACAACCTGCATCATTCAAAAAACATTCAAACAAGTGCAACTCACTTTTTCCAGATCCAAAAAAATATTCAAACATCAAACAACGTCAAGAACAGAACCAAAAACATCAAACAACCCTCCAAAACAGAGACACCCCTCCTCACCCCACCCCTCCACCCATCATTTACCGCCGCCACCGCCTTCGACACACCGCCCCCTAACCCACCACAACAACCACCCTTCACCGGGCACCGCCGCCAAGAAAACGTCAAGATCAGAACCAAAAACATCAAACAACGTCAAGAACAGATCCAAAAACATCAAACATCCCACCAAAACAGAGACACAAGAAAAACATCGCTACCTTTGTCGGCATCCCACCGGCCACCGCCGACGTAATACTTCTCTCTACCTGATCCCATCGGCATCCCACCGACCTGGCCGTGACAGTCGTTGTAACAGCCGCAACCAACGGGAAAAAAACAAAGAGGCATAACCTAACCGGAGTGGCGGAGATGCGGCGGAGGAGATCGAACTCGAAAAACATGTTGTCCACGTCATCGTCGTCGAAAAACGGAGACCAGGGCGTCGAGATCTTGTCCAGGAAGCTTGTATTTCAATCGAATTTCGGAATTTGATTCACACAGAATGGTTAATTTGGATAATAAGTTGTTCAAAAGTTGAAAATGGAGAGAGAGAGGAAAGTGATTTATGACTGAGGAGAGATGAGAGAGGTACTAATAAAGACTGGTGACTTTAAATGCAAGAGAGAGAGATTTGACATTTAGAGTAAATGACTAAAATACCATTTATTCTGATTGGTTGAGAGTGGTTCTCGCGGTTCTTACAACTGGGGATGGTTTCTATTTTAGCGGCTCCCTATATATATATATATATAGGATTAGGTTCAAGAGTGAACACTAGTGTAGTTTGTGAACTGAGTGAACTAATCCTGGCCATACATGTGTGTAGATCAATGGCCAGGATTTGATGATGAAATACACTAGTGTATTTTACGATTTGATGATGAGATCCTGGCCATACACGTGTGTAGATCAATGGCCAGGATTTGTTCACTCAGTTCGCAAATACACCAGTGTTCACTCTAGAACCCCACCCTATATATATAACACGTTTTTTTTTGCAAGAATAAAATAAATTATTCTAAGAAACTGAATGATATGCAATGTCTATTGCCACTTAGGCTATAACCTAGTGGTCAAGAGAAATTATCTCTTGTGGGGAGACCAAGGTTCAATACTTAAGAGGTGTAAGTATTAAAAGGGAAAAATTAGCCATTAAAAAAATATGAAATGTCTATTAATCTTTTCTAACATTCTGAAAAAAAATATATAAACATTCTTTAATTTCTAGAAGCTACACATGTATAGATATATTTCTTACACACAACTTACATATGTATAGGCAAACGTTTAAAAAGCATACGAACAATTAGTTTAATGGTTTTATATGCACATGAAATAGATATTTGTATGTTAGTAAAATTACTTAAAAATGAGAATCATTAATAGACCTAAATTTGGTAAAGAGGAAAACTCGTATAATCTACCAATGTTCATTTTTTTTCAAGTTCTATCATTTAATAATGTTCGTAACTTTTTTACACAACATTATTATTTAAAAAAATATATGCCACAAATCACGCATATTTTTTTTCTGTAATATGTATATAATTGTCACACCTCAACCGATGGCGGAAACATCAGTGTGAGACGAAAACGAGATTGCTTGAGACTTCATAATACTAAATTGTGACAAATACTTAATAACAAATTTCATTTCATTCCTAACATCAATTACATTGTTTGAAATAGAAAATACAACAAGGTTGAAACAAATAAAGTACAACAAGTATTTGAATTTAGTGTGCGTTTCTAGGCATCCTACTAGAGTCCGTGCATCATCACCGTCCACAATCCTGCAACATGTTTTAAAGTATAGTTCAATACAAAAGTATTGGCGAGTATACAAGTTTTGGTGTACTAGCATATAAGTATAAAAGTTTGAACAATCCACATAACAAACTTAGTTATCAAGATTAACGTATAAACTGGCATGCGAACAAACAAGTCAACCCAAGGTTTAACGCAAGTATGAATGAATTACTTAACATGACCTCATGAACATGGGCGGCGTGTTACTCTTATAGCGTTATACATGTTAAGGGTAGGCTCGTACGAAGTTAATGACAAGTTTATCACAAAAAGAATAACCCCAGAATAACGAATCAAGTATAACATATTAGCATGCATGTATTGGATTGTTGTGTAATTGCATAAAGAATGTGTGTTTGTGTAAGTTTGTATAATGTAAACATGTTGCACACAAAAGTGTAAACGGAAAAGGGTGTCGAGTATACTCACAAGTTTGCAAAAGCTTTCCAAATATCCGTGTATTAACGAGTTGATGAGAATATGAGAATGAACGTGTGCGGGTGTTTGGAGTTTATGGAATGTTTAGATTCGGAATTAAGTATAAAAGTATATGTATGCAAAAGTATATCTAGTCTAGACACTCGTTTAGACACTAAGTTTTAAAGTGTTTTCATGGATCCTAACGTGCCCATTAGAATCACAAATGAGGAATAAAGAACAAAGATAATATAACTTATATTCACGGCGTGTAATCATGATCCGATTAACATCAAGAATGCGGTTATGTTTATATTTATATGTATATATGTCTATATAGTTATAATAATAATCCTAAGTTATGTCCATCATGAGTTTTCATAGATTGTCATATAAGTCAAGCATGGAGGATCAACCTCATAGTATGATTCACCACTGCACAAAACATCACAAGGATGATTCAAATGGTCATGAATGACAAGAAATAAAATAACTAACTAATACATTATCAAGTAGCCAAGTAAGTCTTAACCCGGGTGAGCTAACACAACATGGAAAGAGTTAACTAAGTGTTGGAGGCTAGACGGGGTTATGTTACTTTGAAACTAGAAAGCTACATGGATTAACAAATAGAAACATCAAGTGAGGTGTGGAACAAGTTAGGATAGCCAAAGCATCCAAAGTTTACACTTGCATCAAACATAAGTCTTGCCATATGAACTATGGTAGACTTATGTGACTTCAACACTTGTGGGTTGTCTTAAACCCTTTCAAAACAGAAAGTTTAGAGGTGTTTGCACCTCTTAAACTCATAAGAATCAACCATACACGAGCACTATGACCATGGACTTGATTAGAGGAAAGCTAGGTACAAGATTCATGTAAGAAAGTATGAGTTTAATAAAGTTTAAAGAATAATCTTCCAAAACATAAAGTTTGGACCTCAAAATGGTGATGTTCCACCTTAGATTACCATGGTAATCTTGTGGAAACATTCCTAGAGGTGTTCCAAACTTTGTAGAAGAAGAAATGGTGAAGAAAGTTGAAGAAATGTGAGTTTGAACTCACTTTGTAATCTGCCCAAAACTTGTATTTTCAGAGAATTTGAGAGTGATTTGAGTGTTTAGATAAGTTTGGAAAGTGAAAAAGAGTGTTGCAAAGGTTGTATATATAGTGGGTGAGTAGGTTTAGGTGTTAATTGTGTTTTAAAATGAGTTAGGTGGAAGTTGGGTGAGTAAAATGGGCCAATCCGTAAATGAGGAAATGCTGGCTGCAGATCATTGATCCTCGCGGGTCGCGGAGGGACAGGGGGTAGCTGCCGTGTGCCGCGACGCCCCTTGTCTGGCCAACTTTCAACTTATTACAAAACAGTCCCCCTGTAGTTTGGTTTTTGTATATTTTGAAGTATAACTTGTGTGTTTTGCATAAAATTAGGTATAGATCATGAATGAATGTATAAATCAAGTATTGTGAATGTGTTATTATGTATACTACGCGTATAATGAGTATTAATCACGTATTTACGACTGATTGCATGTAAAACAAGTACGTGTTTGCGTGAATGATGAATATGTATCAAGTATGTGAATAGATCGAATGACAATTAGGTATGAATAATCAATGTATAATTCTTATAAAATGACCAAGTTTTATTACGATTAAAGCCTTGGTTTACGATGATGGGAAGTGAAATACGATTACAAGAGAATTTGGGTTTCCAGAAATAGAATACAAGACAAACTTTCTAAATAAGGGAGGTTCTAAAAAGCGAGGCGTTACAATAATACTGATATCCCTTTTATTAAATAAAAAAATTATAATTACACCATGAGTATAACTGTGTTGTTAAAAAAAACTATAATTACACCATGCGTATAACTGTATTGTTATACATTAACACGATGTTGATATGTGTCGATAACTAGGCATATAACTGTGTTGTTATACCATGTAAATGGTGTTGATATGTGCCAAGTAACGATAATTGCACAGATAATTGTGCTATTAGACAACACGTTAGAGCATTCACAATAGTTTCTTTATCTCCATCACTATATTTTAACTAAAATACATTTTTCTTTGAACTTTGTTAATTTTTTTAAAAGCCTCTTACATCAAATTCTCAATCTCTAGTTTTATCTTACTCACATACATTTATTTTATTGTTTTTTTTTGCGGTTTTATACACTCACAAACTTATATTTAGAGATCAAATGTGAATGCCGATATTTAGAGAACTGGTGAGGGTTCTGTAAACCTTATGTCTATTTTAGAGACGCAGATGGAGATGACAAAAGATGAGAAACTCTATTTATTATTCTCTATAATTTATTGATATGGATCAAAAAGAGAATCTGATGTGAATGCTTTTAGGTTTTGAAACCAGAAAACTATTTCAGTTCTGGGCGTATATCAGCATCATATATATTGTATAGAAACATAGTTATATGCGTAGTGGGTCTGTCACACCCCAACCGATGGCGGAAACATCGGAGTGAGACAAAAATAAATCGCTCAAAGCATCATAACACTAATTGTGACAATAGAACTAAATCAAGATTTCATAAATACTAGAGTATCATACATTGTTTAAACATGATCAAATTGTACCAAACATAAAACAAAAACATTGTTTATTTCTAAGGTGTGTTTCTAGTCCACCCTAACTTGTTTCTTCATCGCTTCGTCTATCAACCTGCAACTGTATTAAAATATGATCAACAAAAATGTTGGCGAGTATAAAAGTTTGATACATAGCATAATAATGAAAATGTTTTGACGTGCTCATATTCAACATGAATAATGCATACAAGTTACTAATATGCTGAACGGGTGTAAACTATATGTCAAACCAAAGTTTCCAACGCAATCGTGATTACCCAACAACGTCAAAACGAAGAGGATGTAACACATTTTACTTAATAATACCCCAAGAATTAAGGGCGGTGCGTTAATCCTATAGCGCTATAATTGTTAAGGTAGGCTAGCAAAGTTAATGGGCATATAGACACAATGTATACATAGCATATGAGATTAACAAGTATCACATGTTTTCATGTTTAAATGTGGATAGAGTGTGATTTGAATAAACAAGTCTCAAGTGTTGTGTGTTTTTGTATATTGTACATGTTGCACCCAAAGTGTTTAAATTGAAAATGAGATTGAGTATACTCTCAGTTTTTTGTAGGGTATACACCTAAACCACGAGTGGAGTTGATTAAGTTCGAGCACCGAGATTACACTGAAATATGTAAGGAGTATTGGATCAGATTGTAATAATACGGAAATTGTACAAGTTTAAACACTTAACTGTCCATTGATATGGATGGAGTTTTCTGTTAAGAACGGACCGACTGTTAAAAGTTGGGTTATGAACTGATTGGGGTTGTAAAACAGTAGGGTAATCGTTTGGTATAATCAAAATAGAAAATAAAATGATCGAATGTTATAGCTGATGTTTAAAATAGAAGGTAAACGATTCGGTTTAGAAAAATGTCCGTTCGTGCGGATGGACTTAGTCCGTCCGTACGAACCAACTGTTTATGTTGCGTAAAGTTTTCTGTTTTGAAACTGATATGTTTGAAAATAGTGAAGTAGTTGTTTAGTTTATTTATTTCAGTGGGTAAAACAGTTAAACAATGATAAAAGGTGTGAAAACAGAAATAAAAACGGAGTACGGAACAGAGTTGGTTCGTGCGGATGGACCAAGTCCATTCGTACGAATCAACTGTTCTTGTTGAAAACTTGTGTTTGACCCATCGAAACAGATCCTTTCTTGATGGAAATTAACCCTAATGCGGGTCCTTAACTATGAAATGAGTTGAGGGTCTGACGGGTTCCAAATTCTATCAAGGTTGTGTAATAATCGAAAAGAAATTTATAATTAAGTTGTAAAGTGTTATAAATTATTATGTACTTTGATCCAATCTCATATGAGTGATGCTCCACAATAGTTTGCCCAAGCAAAATGAGTGAAAACCATCTTTGAGATAGGTTGAATCAAAAGATTTCGTAAAATGTTTAGGGTTTGTGATTAAAACTCGAGAAATGAAATGAAATGTGAAAGAAATTGAAGGGAGAATACTCACAACAGATTCTGGTCGCCAAGGGAGTTAAGAGAGTGTTTGCAAGAAAGTGGTGAGTTAAATTGAAGATTAGGGTGTCTATTTATACATTCGGGGTGAAATTAGGGTTTCCTAAATTCTCGCACGGATCAAGGTTGGTACGGATGGACTCAGTTACGGATCCGCAGATCCTTACGGATGAACCTAGTCCATGCGTATAAACCTACTTGTTTACTACGATTTGAATTTCAAGTTTGATTATTTTACGTGTTTTAATCGGTTTTTCGAGTATCAAGCATCAACGAGTATCGAAGAGTCAAGAATCATGTATAACGTAACATTCAAAATGTGAATTATGATTACAAGTTTCATAAGTTTAACATGAATATGATTAAAATAGTTGTGTTTTCATTATGATTATCTGTCTTGAGTTACAAATTGAAACGAAGTAGAATACAATAAGAGTACAAGTGTCTAAAAAATGGAAAGTACAACAATGCTTGCTAAATCGGGAAAGTACAAATATGCGAAGCATTACAGTCTCCCCTAGTTTATGAGATTTCTTCCTCGAAATCGAAGAGGAAGGCAGAACGAAGAGTTGTGGATGCTTGGTTTTCATTTCGCTCTCGAGTTCCCAAGTGAATTCGGCACTATGCTTTCCTTCCCATCGAACCTTGACTATGGGAATTCTGCTGCACCTAAGTTGTTTGGTTCCTCGATCCATGATTTCGACAGGTTTTTCCACAAAATGAAGAGTCTCGCTGATTTGCAAGTCATGAATAGGAACTTGAAGTCCTTCTTCAGCTAAGCACTTCTTAAGGTTCGAGACATGAAACGTCGGATGAACGTTGCTAAGTTCTTGAGGTAAATTGAGTCGATATGCCACTTTACCAATCCTCTCGAGTATCTTGAAAGAACCGACAAAGCGTGGTGCAAGTTTTCCCTTTTTACCAAAACGGATTACTCCTTTCCAAGGAGATACCTTTAGTAGTACCCGATCATCAACATTGAACTCTAAGGGTTTGCATCTCTTGTCAGCATAGCTCTTTTGTCTGCTTCTAGCCTTGAGGAGGTTGTCACGGATTTGGAGAATCTTATCCATCGTTTCTTGTATAAGCTCAGGGCCAGTGATTTGAGCGTCACCAATCTCGTGCCAACATATAGGAGATCGGCCCTTTCGACCATACAATGCCTCAAAAGGTGCCAACTGAACGCTGGAGTGGTAGCTGTTGTTGTACGAGAACTCAATCAAAGGTAAATGTACATCCCAATTACCACCAAAGTCTATAACACAGGAGCGAAGCATGTCCTCTAGGGTTTGGATAGTACGTTCAGTCTGTCCATCCGTTTGAGGGTTAAAGGCTGTACTGAGATTCAAGTGAGTACCCATAGTAGTTTGGAATGTTTGCCAAAGACGTGAAGTGAAACGACCATCATGGTCAGCAATGATGTCAATGGGGATACCATGACGACATATGACTTCGTCCTTGTAGATTTGAGCTAGTTTCTAAACTTTGAAGTCCTCACGAATAGGGAGAAAGTGAGCGCACTTGGTCAAACAGTCAATGATCACCCAAATGCTATCATGACCAGAAGGTGTGCGAGGAAGTTTGGTTATGAAATCCATAGCAATGCTATCCCATTTCCAAACAGGGATTTCGGGTTGTTCAAGTAAACAAGAAGGACGCTGGTGCTCAGCTTTGACTTTCGAGCAAGTAAGACATTCAGAAACGAAGGTGGCTATATCCTTCTTCATACTAGGCCACCAATAGGATGTACGAAGTTTATCAGTACCAGGATGAATAGAGTATCGGGACTTGTGTGCCTCCTTCATTATGAGCTCACGAAGATTGTCGCGATTTGGTACCCAAATGCAATTGAGTTAATATTGGAGTCCATCTGATTTCGTCATAAGTTGGTTTTCAGCACCACCACGTATCTCTATGGACAAGGTTCCTTCGTTGGCTGACGAATATTGAGCTTCACGAATACGAGTATAAAGATAACTAGTGATTCGGGAATAATGAATGCTACTAACATGAGATTTACGACTGGGTGCGTCGGCCACGACATTCGCTTTGCCAGGATGGTAGCGATTCTCGCAGTCGTAGTCGTTAAATAATTCCACCCAATGACGTTGATGCATGTTTAGCTCTTTTTGGTTAATGATGTGTTGTAGGCTCTTATGGTCGGTGAAGACCACACACTTCGTACCATATAGGCAGTGTCGCCAAATCTTTAACACAAAAACAACTGCGCCAAGCTCGAGATCATGGGTAGTGTAGTTCTTCTCATGTATTTTCAGCTGTCTAGAAGCATACGCGATGACCTTGTCTCGTTGCATGAGAACGCAACCAAGACCACGGTTCGATGCATCGCAATATACAACGAAGTCATCATTTCGATCAGGAAGAGCAAGACCAAGAGCATTACAAAAGCAAGTCCTTAAGAGTTTGAAAGGATTCCTCTTGTTCAGGACCCCAAACAAAAGGTTTCTCTTTCTGAGTCAACATCGTGAGGGGAACGACGATTTTCAAGAAATTCGAGATGAATCGACGGTAGTAAGCAGCCAATCCTAGGAAAGAACGAATTTCAGATGGGAATTTAGGTGCGTTCCAATTCTTCACTGCTTTGATTTTGGAAGGGTCATCATGAATTCCTTTTTCACTCATGATGTGTCCAAGGAATTGAACTTCTTTGATCCAAAACTCACACTTAGAGAATTTCGCGTATAGACGTTCGCCACGTAGGAGTTCAAGTATGAAGCGTAAATGACGTTCATGATCAGCTTGAGTTTTTGAATAAATAAGAATATCGTCGATGAAAATGATTGCAAAACGATCCAAATAAGGTTTGCACACATGATTCATTAGATCCATAAAAACGGCAGGTGAAGTGGTCAAGCCAAAGGGCATAACCATGAACTCGTAGTGACCACGGCGAGTACGAAATGCGGTTTTATGGATGTCCTCTAAAAGAACACGAAGCTAATGATAGCCAGATCGAAGATCGATCTTAGAAAAGCATGTTGCACCTTGGAGTTGATCAAAGAGATCTCGATGCGAGGGAAAGGATAACGGTTTTTAACAGTGAGTTTGTTAAGCTCATGATAATCGATGCACATGCGGAAAGAATCATCCTTCTTCTTGACGAAAAGCACAAGAGCGCCCCAAAGAGAAGTACTTGGGCGTATGAAACCTTTATCGAGCAACTCTTGAAGTTGACTTGACAACTTTTGCATCTCAGAGGGTGCAACACGATAAGGAGCTTTAGCAACGGGAGTCGGACCAGGGATGAGATCAATACGAAAATCAACTAATCGAGATGAAGAAGGACCAGGTAGATCTTTAGGAAAGACATCAGGAAAATCACACAACTGGAACACCACTTAGGCTCTTTCCCTTGCCCTTTTCTTCCGCAACATGGGCTAAAAAGGCGAAGTACTGTTTGCGTAAGTACTTGTTCACTTGTGTGCATGACAAAAGTTTCAGTCCTTTTGAAGTTCGGTCTCCATAGACGTGTAAGGTATCGCCAGAAGGAAGGGGTAAACGAACGTATTTCTCGTGATAAGCGATTTCAGCATGGTTCTTACGAAGCCAATCCATGCCTACTATGATATAGAAACTACCCAACTGTATGGGTATGAGATTGATAGGGAAAACATAATCGTTGAGCGTGAGGAAACATTCGTGAAGAACAATGTCAACTGTGATGGACTTGCCATTGGCAACTTTGACTGTGAATGACTTAGGTAGTTTTGAGCATGTACAGTTAATATATGTTAGTAGAGAAACTGAATGAACAGTTGTTAGGGGTATTTAGGGGATTTCAACACATACATGATGCATGGTTGCTTCTTAACATGTTTAAGAAGCGCTTGACACGCGTCTTGAAGCCCTAGACCATAAAACCCTAAAACTACTTCACTCTGTTCTTACACCCCACACACATACGGCAGAGAGGGAGACTTGGTGATGGTTCACGTGGAGTGATGGCGATGGTGATTAGAAACCCTAGCCGCCGCCTCCAGCAAGCTGGCTAGGATTCCATTGAAGAACTATCAGGCTCTGGTAAGAAGTTAAGAGTTCCATTCAGTGCTGCATATCCCGATCCGGTATGCTTCCGGCAGGTCTGGTGACTTTGGGTTCTGTTTCGTTGCTGAGAGAGAATGCACGGAGAGTCAGAACCTAAAAGAAAGGGAGAGTGAGCACGGAGACAGAGAGAGAGGCAGTGACGACGGTTTCGGGCTGCAACACGGCATTCCAGCGCGTCAACCAGTTCTCCTTATATTCTGAAGGTTGGGAACACGAGTAGAGAGCGACCAGGTATGTTAGATCGGAGGCTACCATAGCTCTGACTGGACAGCGGTCCGGTTAGGGTTCCGATCAACTTCGAACACGTTTCTGGTAAACCCATTTACCTGTGCATGTTCGCTGTTTAGCTAAATCGGTTATTCATGATGCATGGCTTGATGTTTCTTTTTAAATTTACGTTCTTCTCTGGCTATGTAGATTTATTATGTTCCATAGTTGTATATATGTTTGCGGGTGGGATAAAGTAGAGAATATGATTTCATACTTTATCATCTTTATTTGTTTATGCTCACAATTGTTCCCTTTTTTGTGTTTTAGAGACAGATGCTCCACCATAACTAATGGCTAACATCGCTCGCTTCGTAGTCGTTTAGGATTATCAGTCGGTTTATCTTTGATGTTCCCGCTTATCGATCCTAGTTGTCGTTGCGCAGTTTGAGGTCATTTTTTCCTTTTTCCATGTTATTGTTGCTTTTTGTTCGGTTGCCAATCTTGCTTGCAAGGCTTACGCTTTTTCTCTGGCATTGTTCATAGAGTTAGGACAGTTAGGGCTATGATTTTAGGGGATTTTTCTTCTACTTCGTTCACGGAGTCAGGTAATGGTTTAATTTCTTTTGTTGCTTTGTTAACCTTTGGTTTTGGTGATGTTGATTATCGACTTTAGATTTTGCTTCAAATGGCTTCATTTTCCTTCTCAACTTTTGTAAATTCCACATTCACAGTGTGAAAAAGGGGGACTTTTTTAGTTATGTTTTTTAAGAAAGAAAGAAAACCAATTCATTCATGTGTGGGGAGTTTACTTACATTTTTCAGGCTAAATAACAAAATATTAGAGTCACTTTTAGGTAATGGTTAATTACTTTTGTTGTTCGTGTTGGGACCATGTCCATATAGTTAAAGTAAACAAGTTTTGCAGATATTAATGTGCATTATCAAGTTTTTGCAAAGATTAATGTTTAGTATTGGAAAAAAAGTTTTGTTTCTTTAAACTTTTGTGAGGTGGGGATATGAAGTTAATGATCAAATTTTGTTTGAAACAAGTTTGTCAAATATTGATGTTCATTATCAACTTTTTGCAAATATAAATGTTTAATACTAGGAAAAATGTTTATTCTTAAGCTTACTAGGGGTCAGCACTTCACATGTTTTAGAATCACAGAACCAGGGAACTGAATGCAACTTCCTCAACTTCTTCCAACACCGGGCTTGGTACTGTTTCGGGTAAAACCCGATAACATCCAATGCCACCTGTTATGTAAATCATCCTCCATAGGTGGAATTAGTTTTGAAGTTTGAAACTAATTTCATTCAAAATCTTTAGCGATGGATTCAGTTTAAACTTTAAAGTTAATAGGTGATGAAGATATTGTTAAATAACATAAAAGTTTTTTGTGTGGATTTTTCGGGTTCAGTTATTGCTTTCCACAGTTTACATCTAATCATAAAAATATTTAGCAAATGAGGTTGTTCATATTAGAAATTATAGAGTTACCTTATCAATAAATGAGTCTGATGCCTCTCTTTTTCACTCATTTCAGATAACAAGTACTCAAAGAATACCCAAGAACATCTACAGTAGGTTCATTAATAACCAGGTTAAAACACACACATTCGTTTTTTCAGACCTTGGCATGTATTTTAACTATAACTTACATGTATTCACTGATTACCTACTTTGTAGGTTCAGAAACAGATCTCTGGTAACAATCTACTAATGCATATGTGGTAACAATCTTTCTATTGTACTTTATTATATAAAAATAGACCTACAAGATCTTTCTATTAAAATCATTGTTTTTTTTTGTGGTCTGTTTGGTCTTAAAAAGTAAATTAAATTGATACGACTATTTTTTCGCCTATTAATTTGTATAAACAAGCTTCTGGTAATTACACTATGAAACAAAGTGTTTATTTTTTAAATTGGATTTATAAAGAATGCAATTCTGAAAAACGATATCCATCTTCTACCAGCTGGACTAGGCACGGATCAAAAGTTTAAACTCAATACAATTTTAGCAAAAAAAATACTATATACCTTCATTTTGTTTTAAACTGATTACTAATATATGAATACTATAACATACTACCTCCATTACAGGGCAAGCGTGCCCAGTATGCTTGCAAACAATATATAAGAACAGAGACCAATGGGCAGACATGGTGATTACTGATGGAAAAAGTGGCACCCCAAAATACATGTAAGTTCCAAGCTTTCCAACACTTATTTAGGAAAAACATAATTGCAATGATCATTGACGACGATACAAGAAAAGTAGTTGTCACTAAGTTTGACGATGTTGTTAAAAGCATAATTGGAACCTCCTGTTCAGACTTGGTGATTACAGACGTAACAATTCCATCACTAATTCAGGCATTGAGAAGAAAAATAAAGAAATTCTACCTACAGGCCAAAAGAGACCGGTGTTCAAGAACCATTCGGTGCACAGTGAACAGGGTGACACAGTCGGACACAATCATTAACACCAGGATCGCCAATACCAGCAAAAACCATCAATACCAGCAAAAACCCCATGAAATCTGGCACCAAAACCAATATTAATTACGTCACAAGGTATACATTCCATACATGACAACCTCGATGGAAAAAAGGCCAAGATACCGTGACTGACAACAATAGGCAGATCTGAGCCAAATCGCTTTGTTAATGTTCTTTGATGAGCATACGGTTCAATTAGTTTATATACATGCATTACTTAGTGGGTATAGAAGTTGCCGACTCTTTTAAGTTGTTTTTTTCGTTATGTCGGCTCATGTGCTTCGAGTCCATTCTTCGTGAACTTTCGAATGTTGTATGCTGTTTTTATCTTTTGTATTTTTTTAAATCGAAGTTATTGTTTACTTTGTTTTTGAATGTTCTATGTTCTTATTTCTATTATTTCTCTATCGGTTATCATAATGAGTGTCTATACCATAACGGAATGAATTATCAACCAAATTCCTACCTTTGATCTCGCCACGTAGCGCCGGGAATCCCCGGCGCAACGCGCCGATTTGATACCACTAGTTTAACATAGATTCAAATTCAACGGACACAAAGCTTTTGTCCGCGCCAGTATCAAATAGTATAGAAGCATAAAGGTTGTTAACGAGAAATGTACCATCAACGACTTCATTGTCGTTTTGAGCTTGATTTGCATTGATGATGAAAGATCGTCCTTGTGGAGCTTGCTGCTGCTGTTGCTCTTGATTCAGTTGAGGACATTAAGGGCAAAGATGCGTAGTGTCACCACACTTGTAGCATGCTCTAGCATTGTTAGCTAGTTTAGGGTTTTGGGGAGCTTGCTGAATTTGGTTAACTTGTGGTGTAGGGTTATTACGACAATAAGGGATTGTGTGACCAAACCGATTGCACGTAGTGCAATGGTGACATGTTGAGTTGGTTGGGTGATGACAATGGCAAGTGTTACACTTTGGATGAACCCCAGTGTATGGTTTCTTGGTGTTTTCAGGTGTAACAGGGTTTGGGTTTGCAACAGGAACAATCGCGTTTTGAAACTTTCGTTTCTTGCCCTTGCTACCACTTGATTGTGCAGTGATTTGGTTGGCTGGTTTGATGGAGATGGGTGTTGCGACTTGTTTATCACGAATGCGATTATTGTTTAGGCTGGCTACAAGGCGATAGACTTCTTCGATGGTGTCAAGTTTTGCTGCTTCGATGGTGTCACGAATGGTAGATGGTAAGCCATGGATGTATTTCCTGATCATGCAGTCAGGAGTGGACACCAGGTGTGGTACGATAAAGTTCAATTGTTTGAATCGAGTGGTGTACACAAGATTGTCATCACCAACTTGTTTAAGAGTCCAAAACTCTTCCTCGAGCTTTTGCTGCTCGTGAGTAGGGCAGAACTCGAGCATCATTAATTCCTTAACTTCGGCCCAAGGTAAGGCATAAGCTTCAACATTGGAGCGGATGTTTCTTTCATTGGTCCACCATTCTAATGCTCTGGCTTGAAAGACCCTAGTAGCACTTCGGGTCTTGAGGTTCTCAGGACACTCACTGTTGATGAAGTTGACCTCAATGCTATCGAACCATTCAAGCATTGCTGTCACACCATCATTACCAGTGAAAGGCTTAGGGTTGCATGCTATAAAGTTCTTGAAGTTAAAAGAGACGGGTTTGGGTTGCTTAATCTTAGAATCAATTAAGGGGTTAGGGGTAGAGGTGGCGTTGATCTTGCTGACAATTTCGGGAATTACGCGTGCCATCTGAGTAGCCATGAACGCCATCATCTTCTTTTGTGAGCTAGTCATGGATCTCTTGGTCGAGTTTGAGAGACGGCTAGACGACATCTAGAGATTTAAAACAAAGGAATAGATGAGACTTGATCATAATGTTTTGTATAAAGAAATTTATTTTCATGAATGCATCATGTCGCAACCCCCGATCCCATCCCGAGAGCGGAAGCTACGAACCAGAGCTGGTGGTATCGGTGTTTAATTAATTTGGTAGCGGAAATGAGACATCAGGATCGTAGTTAGGAAATAAATTCAGAGTTTGCAAAACACCAACTTTTATTTAAACAAATGGGATAAAATCCCATATTTCATTTATTATATCTTTATAGGGATAAACCCTAGTTTGCTGAAAATATAACTTCTTCTTTTATTCAGGTAGTTTATAGCCACTTTATTTAAGCCTTCATTGCTACATAGCTGGCTTTTAGTAGCTTCACATCAAGTTACCTGAAAATCGTTCTAAGAAGATTTTATCAGCAAGAAATACTGGCGAGTACATTCCAGTTTATAAAAATATAATTTGTTATAACTTCAAAGTATTAAGAGAGATTAAAATGTTTATATCTAACCAAAAACTCCAAGTACTTGTCACTCGAAGGATCTGTGACTATGGTCATATCACACATTGGCTGCCCATGTTCAATTGTGAAGATTATCAAGTAGTGTATACAAAACCCCATAATACCGGCAGTATTTTGTAGAATACAAAGACTTAATCACTGTAAGTATAATTGATAAACATTTAGGTTTTTGTAAAGAATTTTAAATATAAAGGTATCTCAAAATGTGATAAAAGGAGAATGACTCACATTCGAAACTTATGTTTTTCTACAGGCTTCCTGGTGATATTCTGATTATTTTCTGATTATTTTCTTGAGTTTCTATTAAAAACATACAATGCACGCGTGTTAGTAAAATAACCCAAATTCAGCTTTATCAATACGTCATGAGACAGAACCCCAACGTTGTTAGTAAGGCAGAGCCTTGACATGCTTTGTTGGGTTCAAAATCAATCGTACATGGTATCGAATTAGTGATCAGGGGTTAAAATACTTCAAATGAGGCAGAGCTTCGTGATTTAGGGGGTATTTTAGCTATAAATTCCGTGTGATATCATAGAGAGAAAGAAAGTTTTGAACGAGGATTGAAGTGCAACTGAACTGCTCAATTTATAACTTTTCGGGGGGTCTCTCGCGCCCCGCAACCGGATGAGGGTCTGCCTCTCGCGACCGGCGAGGGTCACCTAACTACGGCAAGGTTTGACCAGTCACCACGTAGACTTAACACGTGGACGACATGTGGCTTAAAGCGTAACCGGAAAGAAACGGGCCTGTCATGCCCCGCGACACACCCGGGTAGATCCCGTCGAGGCCCTCGACCGAGTAAAAATGAATATTTTATTTGTTTTTTTATGAAAATTAAGATTATACGGGTTCGGTTTCTCGTTTACGGAGCATTATAGGGTGTTTTTTAAGGGTTTTTATATCCTCCCCACCTTGCTTTAAATCTCGTCCTCTAGATTCACTAGAAATAGGTAAGGATACTTCCTTTGCATTTCAGATTCTAGCTCCTATGTGTATTCGGGTCCTCTCTTTGAATCCCACTTTACTTTGACCAGAAATAATCTCTTGTGCTTGAGATTCTTGATCTTTATATCTTCAATCTGTATGGGTTTCTCTATAAACTTAAGCTTCCCATTTACCTCTATGTCTTGAAGAGGTATCACCAATGATTCGTCTGCTAAGCATTTCTTGAGATTACATACATGAAATACATCGTGTATTCATGCGATTTGTTCTGGTAACCGTAGCTGATACGCTACTAGCCCTATCCGTTTGATAATTTCAAAAGGTCCAACATACCTTGGGCTTAGCTTTCCTCTCTTACCGAATCTAACAACTCCTTTCCATGGAGAAACTTTTAACAATACCTTGTCTCCAACTTGAAATTCTAGTGGTTTGCATCTGTTATCTGCATAACTCTTTTGACGATCTCGTGCTGCTTTCAGCCTTTCCTTGACTTGGATAATTTTATCAGTTGTTTCTTGTACAATCTCAGGACCTGATATTTGCTTTTCTCCAATTTCTGCCCAACATACTGGTGTTCGGCATTTTCATCCATAGAGTGCTTCAAATGGTGCGGCATTGATGCTGGTATGATAGCTGTTGTTGTAGGAAAATTCTATTAGAGGTAAGTGGTCGTCCCAATTTCCTCCAAAAGCTATTACATAGGCTCTAAGCATATCTTCCATCATTTGGATTGTCCTTTCACTTTGTCCATCTGTTTAAGGATGATAAGTTGTACTTAAATTTAGTCTAGTTCCCATTGCTTTTTGGAAACTTTTCCAAAAATGAGAAGTGAAACGACTGTCTTTGTCAGACACAATAGATAAAGGAATCCAATGTAATGAAACTATTTCATTCACATATAGCTTAGCTAACTGTTCCATACTGAAAGTATCTTTCATTGGTAAGAAATGAGCAGATTTGGTTAATCTGTCTACAATCACCCAGATTATATCATTACCTTTTCATATTTTGGGTACTTTGGTAACAAAATCCATTGTTATCAATTCCCATTTCTAAATTGGCATTTCCAATTGTTGTAGTAATCCTGAAGGTTTCTGATGTTCAGCTTTAATTTGTGAACATGTTAGACATTTAGCAACATAATTTGCTATATCCTTTTTCATTCCTATCTACTAGAAATATTTCCCTAAGTCTTGATACATCTTGTCACTTCCAGGATGCATCGTATACTTGGACTTATGAGCCTCTTCTAGAATTCGGCTTCGTAGGTTTCCTTGAATAGGTATCCAAATCCTTTTCTTATGGAATCTCCAAATTCCATCTGCTCCTTTTTTCTAATTCTTTAATCATTCCTTTTAATCCTTCAGCATCATCCTTGATTGCTGTTTCCTGTATCTTTATCACTTGTTCATTTAAATCTACCTATAGGTTTAATCTGAGAGCACGTACCCTTTTAGCTTCTCATGGTACTTTCTACTTAAAGCATCAGCTACTACATTAGCTTTTACTGTATGATACTGGATATCACAATCATAATCACTAAGGATCTCCATCCAACGTCTTTGCCTCATATTTAATACCTTTTATCCAAAAACATATCTTAAACTCTTATGATCTGTGAAGACAATGAACATACTACCGTAAAGATAGTGTCTCCAAATCTTAAGGGCAAAATTTATTGCTCCTAATTCTAGATCATGTGTTGTATAGTTCTCTTCATGCTTCTTAAGCTGTCTAGAGGCATAAGCAATTACCTTTTGACATTGCATCA
Source organism: Helianthus tuberosus (assembly GCA_030545235.1). Taxonomy (NCBI): domain Eukaryota; kingdom Viridiplantae; phylum Streptophyta; class Magnoliopsida; order Asterales; family Asteraceae; genus Helianthus; species Helianthus tuberosus. The sequence continues at coordinate 39,923 of JARYGA010023277.1, forward strand.
ACACACATCCAAATCCTAACTTGGAGGCATCACAATCTACTATAAAGTCTTCAGTTCCTTCTGGTAAGGCGAGTATTGGTGCGTTGGTTAACCTTTGCTTCAAAATCTTGAATGCTTCCTCTTGTTTTGGTCCCCATTCAAACTTAACTGACTTGCAAGTTAGTCTGGTTAATGGAATGGCTATTCTAGAAAAATCATGAATAAAACGTCTATAATATCCTGCCAATCCAAGAAAACTTCTCACTTTTGTAGGGGATTCAGGGACTTTCCATTTGGTAATTGCTTCGATCTTTGTGGGACACACATGAATTCCTTCATGATTAACTAAATGTCCAAGGAATTGAACTTCTTGCAACCAAAATTCACATTTTGAGAATTTAGCATAAAGCTTTTCCTTTCTCAACAATGTCAGAAGTATATGCAAATGCTCCGCATGCCCTTCCTTACTCTTAGAGTAAATTAGAATATCATCTATAAAGATAATTATGAATTTATCCTGGTATGGTTTACACATCCTGTTCATCATGTCCATAAATGCGGCTGGGGCATTGGTTAAACCAAATGGCATAACTGTGAATTCATAATGACCGTACCTTGTTCTAAACGAAGTTTTTGGAATGTCCTCTTCATGTACCTTCAGTTGATGATATCCTGACCTTAAGTTGGTCTTAGAAAAGAATCAGGCTCCTTGAAGTTGATCGAATAGGTCATCGATTCTCGGTAGGGGGTACCGATTTTTAATCGTAACCTTATTCAATTCTCTATAATCAATGTACATACGCATCGATCCATCTTTCTTCTTGACAAATAACACCGGCACTCCCCATGGTAATGAACTAGGTTGTATAAAGCCTTTTTTGGGTAATTCGTCCAACTATTTCTTCAGTTCATGCATCTCTGTTGGTGCTAGACGATAGGGTGATTTGGCAATTGGTGCAGTTCCTAGCACTAGGTGAATTCTAAATTCAACCTCACGATCTGGCGGTAATCCAGGCAATTCTTCTGGAAAAAACATATGAGAATTTAGATACTATGGGAATATCTTTTAATTCTTTTCCTTTAGTGTTAATGATTACCGAAATCATATACACCATTCCTCCTTTCCATGCATAGTTTGCAACTTTCATCACAGAGATGAATTTAGTTGACCTTGTCAGCTTGTCTCCTTTAATTGTGATTCTTTTACCAGTTGGCGTACATACTACTACAGACATTTGATCACATAGAATACGTGCACGATTGGCTACCAACCAATCCATTCCTAGCACGACATCGAATCCGGCTAAATCCATTGGTAAGAGATTAGCAGTAAAGTTAGGACTTAAAATTTCTATATTTCCTTCCTAAAGGATTTCGCTTATTTTGATGGAATTTCCATTTGCCGTCTCCACCAGACAGTCTTGGTGAAGTTTAGTTATTGGTTGATTGAGAAGTTTGCAAAAAGAAGTATTTATGAAACTTTGGTTTGTGCCAGAGTCAAATAATACTTTAGCATAAACATCATTAACTAAAAACGTACCGACAATCACATCAGGGATCAGCTTGGCTTCTTCGGCGGTCAGAACGAATGCTCTGGCATTCTTTTTGGGTCCTTCTGCTGTCTTTGCTATGTTGTTTGCCGCTAGCGCTAGTTTTGGACAGTTCGGCTTGATATGGCCAGCTTCTCCGTGGTTTTAGCATATTCTGACAATAGCTTTCTTCCTATAATCTTCTTCCTTATGTCCTGGTAACTTGCAAATGTTGTAGGACACCGCACACTTTCCTGAGTGCTTCCTTTTGCAAAACTTGCAGTAAGGTGAAAATATGAGCCTGTTCCTTTCCCACGATAGGGATTACCATAACGTAGTTCCTAGGTAATCTTTTTGGCTAGATTCTTTTTCTGATTTTCCTCTTGGGTGCGTACCAATTCATCTGTCAGAGTGTTAGCAAGTTCTACTGCTTCTTCTATTGTTTGTGGTCTAGCTGCTTTGACTATGTTTCTGGTCTCACTGATTAATCCCCAGATGTAACGGGTGATTAATACTGGTTCTGGTGAAGCTAGTGTTGGGACTATCCTAGCATATTCAAATAATGTGGTAGTGTATTCCCTGCAATCTACCCCAATCATTCTATGATTTAGGAATTTGTTGGCAATCTGTTCCTTTTTATGAGGAGGACAAAATTTCCTTTCAACTATTTCTTTAAAGTTGGTCCATTCCTTATTATAAACTCTATCACTTCCTCTGGACTGGAGAATAGTATTCCACCACTCTGATGCTGCATTCTTGAAAAGATTAGAAGCATGCATGATCTTATCCTCATCTACACACTTACTTATTTTTAGAACTGCTTTAGTCTTTTCTATCCAGCGCAAAGACGAAATGGCTCCTTCATTGCCTGAGAATATAATCAGTTTGCATGATAAGAATTCTTTATAAGAACAACCGTATGGGGTGGTTCTTCTTCTTTTTGGAATCGGAGCTTGGATAAATAGTTCGTGATTTCCATTCACGCTGTGACTTGGCTCATTGGGCGTACGTTTACTCCCTATTATGGAATTATTATTTTCTGCCTTTATGGCATGGCATCTATGATTCCTTGAGCTACTATGTGTTCTACGGCACTTTTATCCACTTGGTTCCCATTATTGTTATTATTCTAGATTTCCTGATTCACTTCGTTTGACATCTAAATTATAAATATTATCAGATGTTAATATCACAAAATAAATTTAAACAAACAAACACTCAAACATATTGAACCAAAATTGTCGATCATTGCGACATTTACTCTTTTTCATATATTATGCATCTATTACAAACTACAACTAAAATTTAAACGTTAGTAATTATGCATCGATTCATATATATAGGTGATATATATGGTATATATATATTCTAAGCAAAAGAAAATACATATATATAGTATATTATGCGTTGGTTTTCTAATATTGCATCTCCCTCTCGTCGTATTTCCAGATGAGATTTTCCCCGATTTGGCGTATCTTGTTTCCTTCTTCAATCAACTCTTCACCATATTGGCGAAATTCTTCTAAGTTTTCCTGATTCATAGGTGGTACTGGGGCTGGTATGGGTTCAGGGTAAACTGGTTCAGGTTCTCTAGGTGGCATATAAGGATCATTTATCAGGTTTTGAAATGCCCGATCATTGTTCCACCACTGTTCTAAAGGATTTGGGGCTGGTAACCTGGGTAATTCGTTTGGGTCGAAAGCTACGATTGGTAATTGATTTTCTTGGTTTTGTTCTGGGTACATAGGCATGGGTACTATTGGTTGCTCATGGTATAAAGGTAGTAATTGAGGTTCTGGTACTGCTACTTGGTTGAGGTCAAGTTCTCCTTCTTCAGTTCTAAACATATTAAGGTTGGCTAGTCTCCTATCCAATTCCTCTTCCCATACAGGTCTAGCTACTAGATTTTGGGTATTTCTCTTAGCTCTATTTAGTACTGCTTGTTGTTGGATTTTTCTCATTCTTTTTCTCATTTCCATTTTTGCTCTACTAAACCACCCTCTTTTCTTGGGGGGGAAAAGGTACTTCGCATTTTACTTTAAAAACAAAGGTTTCCTCGGAATCAGCTACGTGTCCGGAGGTTGGCTGAGATGTTCCTTCATCCATTGGAGAATGAAGTAGGTGACGATAAGCGTCAGAAGTACCCTGATCACTCATACTGTAAAGAAACTGTCAAAATAACATAAGATAATAATATACATATTGACACAGAATAACACAGAAGTTATTTATATAAATGTCCTAACATAAATATAAAAAAATAGGTATTGAAAGAACACTTAAATGGCTTAAACAAGTGGCTGTGATACCACCTTCCGTCGCAACCCCCGATCCCATCCCGAGAGCGGAAGTTGCGAACCAGAGCTGGTGGTATCGGTGTTTAATTAATTTGGCAACGGAAATGAGACATCAGGATCATAGTTAGGAAATAAATTCAGAGTTTGCAAAACACCAACTTTTATTTAAACAAATGGGATAAAATCCCATATTTCATTTATAATATCTTTATAGGGATAAACCCTAGTTTGCTGAAAATGTAACTTCTTCTTTTATTCAGGTAGTTTATAGCCACATTATTTAAGCCTTCAGTGCTCCATAGCTGGCTTTTAGTAGCTTCACATCAAGTTACCTGAAACGCCTTTTAAAAAGATTTTATCAACAAGAAATACTGGCAAGTACATTCCAGTTTATAAAAATATAATTTGTTATAACTTCACAGTACTAAGAGCGATTACAATATTTATATCTAACCAAAAACTCCAAGTACTTGTCACTCGATGGATCTGTGACTATGGTCATATCACACATTGGCTACCCGTGTCCAATTGTGAAGATTATCAAGTAGTGTATACAAAACCCCATAATACCGGCAGTATTTTGTAGAATACAAAGACTTAATCACTGTAAGTATAACTGATAAACATTTAGGGGTTTGTAAAGCATTTTAAATATAAAGGTATCACAAAATGTGAGAAAAGGAGAATGCCCCACATTGGAAACTTATGTTTTTCTACAGGCTTCCTGGTGATATTTTCTGATTATTTTCTTGAGTTTCTATTAAAAACATACAATGCACGCGTGTTAGTAAAATAAACCAAATTCAACTTTATCAATACATCACGAGACAGACCCCAACGTACTTAGTCAGGCAGAGCCTTGACATGTGTTGTTGGGTTCAAAATCAATCGGACAGGGTAACGAATTAATGATCAGGGGTGAAAATACTTACAACGAAGCAGAGCTTCATGATTTAGGAGGTATTTTAGCTATAAATTTCGTGTGATATCATATAGAGGAAGAAAGTTTTGAACGAGGATTGAAGTGCAGTTGAACTGCTTAATTTATAGCTTTTCCGGTGGTCTCTTGTGCCCGCGACCGGATGAAGGTCTGCCTCTCGCGGCCCGCGAGGGTCACCTAGCTACGGCTAGGTTTGACCAGTCACCACGTAGACTAACACGTGGACGACACATGTCTAAAAGCGTAACTAGAAAGAAACGGGCCTGTCGCGCCCCGCGACACACCCGAGTAGATCCCGTCGCGGCCCGCGACTGATAAAAATTAATATTTTATTTGTTTTTTTTATAAAAATTAAGATTATACGGGTTCGGTTTCTCGATTACGGAGCGTTATAGGGTGTTTTTTAAGGGTTGTTATACATCACATAGCATGTAATGTTCAAATAATTCCACATAGCATAACACGAATTTCACATAGTGTAACAAGGATAATGAAAACATCATAAATTCAATTTGTTTACGAGAGATTATTTAATGTTTTTGATTGAGAGAAAAATGTGATTCGTGTCTCCAAGCTTCAATTGAAATAACGTACAAATGTAAAACACATTAAAATTGAGATAGAAACGTAAAAATTGGATTGTCACGGAACGTAACTAAGACTACTCCAAAGTAAATCTAAGTCCTTTCGAGTTAGGGAAACGTGCTTTGGCCTAATAGACACATACTCTCGTCGAGAAGAGATTAACGGTATGTGTCCTTCTAGTTACTACACGCCCTTAGTCAAATGGGAAATCGAAACTTTGGCGAGATTGAAAATCGAAGAACGAGACTAGTTATCAAGTTGTGAGTTTCACCCCTAGTTTGGTAGCATCGTACCCTAGTGTGATTGGTACTTATCAAACGATAAGGGTCCATTAGAATATGAAATGGAAATTTCCTCCAAGATATAGATATCACTCCTAACTTAAGGGTAAATTTCGTGCAAAATATCAAGTATAGCTGAACGAAATTCATCACCAAATGTGGGAATCACCCCTATTTTTATGAGTCGTTTCGTTTGTGGAATAAGAGTGTCTTCACCAAGCCTCCAAGTGTGTATTGTGTTTGCCTTAGGAAAGGCATGTATATTTAAAGACCAATGAGAATAGATAAGAAACAAGCAAGATAGAAAGCAAGTAGTTTTAAAGAACACATAAGGATAATGTTCCTAAACTATAGACTAGGTAAAAGCATCCCTACTTTTCCTAATTCCCTATAGTTATGGCTCTGATACCAATCTGTCACACCCCAACCGATGGTGGAAACATTGGAGTGAGATGAAAACAAATTGCTCAAAGCATCATAACTCTAATTGTGACAATATAATTAAATCAAGATTTCATAAATACTAGAATCTCATATATTGTTCAAACATGATCAAATTGTACCAAACATAAAACCAAAGCATTGTTTATTTCTAAGGTGTGTTTCTAGTCCACCCTAACTTGTTTCTTCATCGCTTCGTCTATCAACCTGCAACATGTATTAAAATATGATCAACAAAAATGTTGGCGAGTATACAAGTTTGATACATAGCATAATAATGAAAATGTTTTAACGTGCTCATATCAAACATGAATAATGCATACAAGTTACTAATATGTTGAACGGGTGTAAACTATATGTCAAACCAAAGTTTCCAACGCAATCATGATTACCCAACAACGTCAAAACGAAGAGGGTGTAACATGTTTTACTTAAAAATACCCCAAGAATCAAGGGTGGTGCGTTAATCCTATAGCGCTATAATTGTTAAGGTAGGCTAGCAAAGTTAATGAGCATATAGACACAATGTATACATAGCATATGAGATTAACAAGTATCACATGTTTTCATGTTTAAATGTGGATAGAGTGTGATTTGAATAAACAAGTCTCAAGTGTTGTGTGTTTTTGTATATTGTACATGTTGCACCCAAAGTTTTTTAATCGAAAATGGGATCGAGTATACTCACAATTTTGCATAGGGTATACACCTAAACCGCGAGTGGAGTTGATGAAGTTCGAGCACCGAGATTACAATAAAATATGTAAGGAGTATCGGATCGGATTGTAATAATACGGAAATTGTACGAGATTAAACACTTAACAGTCCATTCGTACGGATGGAGTTTTCTGTCAAGAACGGACCGGCTGTTAAAGTTGGGTTATGAACTGATTGGGTTGTAAAATAGTAGGGTAATCATTTGGTATAATTAAAACAGTAAATAAAATGATCGAATGTTGTAGCTGATGTTTAAAACCGAAGGTAAACGATTCGGTTTAGAAAAAGGTCCGTTTGTGTGGATGGACTTAGTCAGTCCGTACGAACCAACTATTTATGTTACGTAAATTTTTTTGTTTTGAAACTGATCTGTTTGAAAATAGTGAAGAAGTTCTTTAGTTTATTTATATCAGTGGTTAAAACGGTTAAACAATGATAACAGGTGTGAAAACAGAAATCAAAACGGAGTACGGAACAGAGTTGGTTCGTGCGAATGGACCAAGTCCATTCATACGAATCAACTGTTCTTGTTGAAAACTTGTGTTTGACCCATCGAAACAGATCCTTTCTTGATGGAAATTAACCCTAATGCAGGCCCTTAACTATGAAATGAGTTGAGGGTCTGATGAGTTCCAGATTCTATCAAGGTCTTGTAATAATCGAAAAGAAAATTATAATTAAGTTGTAAAGTGTTATAAATTCTTATGTACTTTGATCCAATCTCGTATGAGTGATGCTCCACAACAGTTTGCCCAACCAAAACGAGTGAAAACCATCTTAAGTTAGGTTGAATCAAGAGGTTTCGTAAAATGTTTAGGGTTTGTGATTAAAACTCGAGAAATGAAATGAAATGTGAAAGAAATTGAAGGGAGAATACTCATAATAGATTCTGGTCGCCAAGAGAGTTGAGAGAGTGTTTGCAATAAAGTGGCGAGTTAAAATGAAGGATTAGGGTGTCTATTTATACATTCGAGGTGAAATTATGGTTTCCTAAATTCTCGCATGGATCAAGGTTGGTAAGGATGGACTCAGTTACGGATCAGCAGATCCGTACGGATGGACCTAGTCTAATCATACGAACCTACTTGTTTACTTTGATTTGAATTTCAAGTTTGATTATTTTACGTGTTTTAATCGGTTTTTTGAGTATCAAGCATCAACAAGTATCGAAGAGTCAAGAATCATGTATAACATAACGTTCAAAATGTGAATTATGATTACAAGTTTGCACATAAGTTTAACCTGAATATGACTAAAATAGTTGCGTTTTCATTATGATCACCTGTCTCGAGTTACAAATTGAAACGAAGTAGAATACAATAAGAGTACAAGTGTCTAAAAAATGGAAAGTACAACATTGTTTGCTAAATCGGGAAAGTAAAAATATGCGAAGTGTTACAGGGTCGCACTTAAAAAACTAGTTATTTTTATTAAAAAAATATATATAAATGTTATACATGTTTTAAAAAGAAAAATTGGTGCAAGTACTAAATTAACTCAACAACCCTTTGCTTATAAAAATCTAATGCACCACGCATCATCTTCTCTTTGCTTCCTACGCTTTTTAGATTTAAACCATTATGCACCAGAACCATCCCCTCTCTCTCTCTCTCTATATATATATATATATAGAGAGAGAGAGAGAGAGACAGGTTAACGTACAAAATCCCTTAACGTATGATGTGTACGCGATACAGAATCAGCATGCAAAATTGGTTTATAAACATGCGATTTTGGTAATTTTTTACACCATGCGATTTTTGTTTTTTAAATAAAATGCGAAAAGTGGTTTTTGTGCACACATGCGATTTCCCATTTTAATTTGTAACATGCGATTTACAATTTCTTGGAACATGCGAATTCTATTTTTTAACATAACATGCGAAATTGATATCGCGTACAGTTCGTACGTTAAGGTATTTTGTACGATACACTTTTTCTATATATATATATATGTATGTATGTATGTATGTATGGTGGAGGGTTCAAATGAGAAGAAAGTTTTTGTAATAAGAAAAAAAGAATTTCAACCAATAAGAATGCTTCATTTTACTTTATTTAATATTTGTATTTAATTTTAATGTAAGGGTATATTTGTAAACTTACATAGAATATTAATTTCTAGTCTTCCTCTTTAATAGCTAACTACATTAAATTTGTAACTTATTTTCAAAATATATAATTTTTCAAAAATTAAACAAATAATAACTGTATGACAAAATACTAGGTGTGTAAATTTAAATATGTGTAGGATAAATTTCGAAATGCGTAGGATAACTTTTTATGTGTATAGGCAAAAAAAATTAGTGTAGAAGATGATAGTCTTTATGACTAATTAGTCAAAGATAATAATAAATAAGACGAGAGAAAAAATATTTAATGTTTTACAATTGTACCATTTGTTCTTTTTCTTCTCAATTTAATTTATATATATATATATATATATATATATATATATATATATAGTGTTATACTTTATCACTAACCTAGTTATTAATCCTATACATGTGAGGGTAAAAGCGTCGTTTCTGCTTGTGAGGTTATAAAACCCAAATGAAATCCTAGACATCTTCATCATACAACACAACTCTCCAAACATATAAAACCCTAATTATCGGTTGGAATTCCGAGCAAACACTATTCCGATCAACACTCACAATTCTGTTCAAACCCAAATCTTTCAAAACCCCAAATGGCTAATAGAGGAGGTGGATTTCATATACTATAAGATGATGATGTTTATGATGTTGATGAACTTCATGGTAAAGTTCAAAGTTCAATTTTTTCATATTTTACTTTGATCCTTTTCATATATTGGTTTAAAGTTTAAATTTTTAATATTTAAATGTGGAAAGTGCAAGGTTTTTAGGTTTCGGTTGCAGTTTCTGCAGGTTTGTAGGTGTTAAGGGTTGTAGGTTGTTAGGGGTTGCAGATTGATACGGGTTGCATGTTGTTAAGGATGCAGGTTGTTAGATGATGCATGTGTTTGTATTGATTTAGGGGCTGTTATGATGATAAGTGTTAAATGTCCAGCTTTAGAATACACAATATGTTTGTTATTCCTCGGACACTTATGCTATTGGCTTTTTTATGTCCACGAACACTCATGCTTTTTCACTTTGTTATGTCCACGAACACATATGTTGTCACTTTGTTATGCTTGCGGACACTTATGTTTTCACTTTGTTATGTCCACAGACACATATACTTTTTCACTTTCTTATGTCTGGTGACACTTGTGTAGTTAAATTTGTAGCCGCGGACACTTATGTTATTCACTTGTTATGTCCGCGGCCATACAAACTTGACATAAAATACATCTGCATCAATATTCATATCATCTAAATTGCCAAAATACATTCCATTAATAATAATATCAAATATATATCACTGCCTTAACATGATTCACAGCTACAAAACAAAATACATCAAGATGTTACTACATTTCATTCCACTAGCAAACCATTTTAACGAAAACAACAGTGAAAAGCATCATCCAACTAAGAATCATGTACTTGTTCCATTTTTTTTATTCAGCTCTGCTATCTTTCAAATGTGCTTCAAGTTTATTGTTTCTAGCATGAAGCTCGTGATTTGAATTCATGAGTTCATTGTTAGTACTTAGTAAACCTGGAATAGTATATTGTGCTTCTTCGTAAGCCTTTGGTTCAACCCATCCAATGAAAGTCTTACAAGTTGGTGATGCCTTTAAACAAAACAACATAAATTAAACATTGGGTAAATTACACTTTTCGTCCTTTATGTTTGTATCGAATTGCAATGGATGACCTTTAACTTCAATAATTACAGTCACAATCCTTTATTTGTAAAACTCATTACACCCTAGGTCCTTTAGCAGTAACCAAATTAAAATGTTCAGTTAAGTTTATTCACTTAAGGGTATTATATTCATTTCATGGTTTTATTTAAAATGTTTCTAAATAAACAAAACTTAAGAAAGTTATATATATACAACATCATCTTCCCCAATTCCCCAACTCTAGCGCACCATAAAAACCATGTCTTCTCTTAGCCATCTCTCTTTTTCTCTTCAACCAACCTCCACCACCACTAAATCCACCACCACTAAATCCACCACCACCGTATCCCACCTTTAAACTCACGAATATTCGTCTCGCAACCAGTGTCATGGCAGAGTACAATGTATGGAGCACGAGGTACAACAGGTTAAAGTGTAAAAGACACTACATTTAAATGCGAATAGGTCAATGATATAGCAAGATTAAAGGAGGGCATGAGCAATCGGTGTAGGTCGATGACAGGGTTGAGATGTGGACATCCATATATGTCACAACCCCTGACCCTATCCCGGGAGCGGGAGCCACGAGCATGAGCCGGTGGTATCGGTGTTTATTAATTTGGCAGCGAAAATTAGACATCAGGATCGTAGTTAGGAAATAAATTTCAGAGTTCAAACACCAAACTTTTATATAAAACAAATGGGATAAAACCCATATTTCATTTATAATATCTTTATAGGGATAAACCCTAGTTGCTGAAAAACATAAACTTTTATTTAGGTAACTTTATAGCCACTTTCTTTAAGCCTTCAGTGCTCCAAAGCTGGCTTCTTATAGCTTCACATTAAGTTACCTGAAACGCATTTTAAAAATATTTTATCAGCAAGAAATACTGGCGAGTACATTCCCGTTTATAAAAACATCAGTTGTTATAACTTTCCGTGTTAAGAGAGATTACAATGTTTATATCTACCCAATGACTCGTTCAGTACTTGTCACTCGACGGATCTGTGACTATGGTCATATCACACATTGGCTACCCATGTCCAATTGTGAAGATTATCAAGTACTGTATACAAACCCCATAATACTGGCAGAAATTGTAGAATACAAAGACTTAATCACTATAATTATAACTGATAAACATTTAGAGTTTTATAAAATATTTAAAATAATGGCTCACAAACTGTGAGAAAAAGAGAATGACTCACATTGTAAACTTAGGGTTTTCTACGGGCTTCCTGGTGATAATTTTGGATTATTTTCATGAGTTTCTATTAAAAACATACAATGCACGCGTGTTAGTAAAATAACCCAAATCACATTAGCCATACATCACGAGACAGAACCCCAACGGACTTAGTCAGGCAGATCCTTGGCATGCGTTGCTATGCCCTAGATCAATCGGGTAAGAATTAGTGATTGGGAGTTAAAATACTGACAACGGGGCAGAGCTTCGGGTTTTAGGGGGTATTTGGCTAGAATTTTCGTAATTATAGAGACAGAAAGAGAAAAGAAGTTGAACGAGGTTGAAAGACTGAACTGAGGCTCAATTTATAGGAAATCTGGGGGTCTCTCACGCCCCGCGACCCGCCCCACCTGTTCCTCTTGCGCCCCGCGAGGGCACCCCTAGCTACGATTAGGGTTGCTAAGTTAGCCCTAGGTCTGCCACGTGACTTACACATGGCGCAAGGAGTGTCCAGCAAACAAAAATGTGCCGCGCCCCGCGACCGACACCCTTCAACCTGTCGCGGCCCATGAGAAACAAAAAAGTCAATATTTTATTTGATTTTTAATAAAACAAGGTTACACGGGTCTGGTTTTCTGATTACAGAGCGTTATCGAATGTTTTTCGAGGGTTGTTATATCCTCCCTACCTTGTTTTAAATCTCATCCTCGAGATTCACTGGAATAGGTGTGGATACTTCTTTTGCATTTCTGACTCGAGCTCCCATGTGTATTTTGGCCCTCTCCATGAATCCCATTTCACTTTGACCAGAACTAATCTCTTGTGTTGAGATTCTTGATCTTTCTATCTTCAATCTGAATTGGTTTTTCTACAAACTTAAGTTTCTCATTTACCTTTATGTCTTGAAGAGGTATTGCTAATGTTTCATCTGCTAAGCATTTCTTGAGGTTACATATATGAAATAAATCGTGTATCCCTGCCATTTCCTATGGAAATTGTAGCTAATATGCTACTGGTCCTATTCTTTTGATAATTTCAAAAGGTCCAACATACCTTGGGCTTAGCTTTCCTCTTTTACCGAATCTGACAACTCCTTTCCATGGAGAAACTTTTAACAATACCTTGTCTCCAACTTGAAATTCCAATGGTTTTCACCTGTTATCTGCATAACTCTTTTTACGATCTCGTGCTGCTTTCAGTCTTTCCTTGACTTGAAAATTTTTGTCAGTTGTTTCTTGTACAATCTCAGGACCTGATAATTGCTTTTGTCCAATTTCGGCCCAACATACTGGGGTTCGACATTTTCTTCCATAGAGGGCTTCAAATGGTGCAGCATTGATGCTTGTATGATAGATGTTGTTGTAGGAAAATTCTATGAGAGGTAAGTGATCATCCCAATTTCCTCCAAAGTCAATTGCACAGGCTCTAAGCATATCTTCCATTGTTTGAATTGTCCTTTTGCTTTGACCGTCTTTTTGGGGATGATAAGCTGTACTTAAATTTAATCTAGTTCCCATCGCTTTTTGGAAACTTGTCCAAAAATAAGAAGTGAAATGACTGTCTCTATCAGATACAATTGATAAAGGAATTCCATGTAATGAAACTATTTCATTTACATATAACTTAGCTAATTGTTCCATACTGAAAGTTTCTTTCATTGGTACGAAATGAGCAGATTTGGTTAATCTGTCTACAATCACCCAGATTGTATCATTACCTTTTCGTGTCTTGGGTAATTTAGTAACAAAATCCATTGTTATCAATTCCCATTTCCAAATTGGCATTTCTAATTGTTGCAATAATCCTAAAGGTTTATGATGTTCAGCTTTAACCTGTAAACATGTTAGACATTTAGCAACATAATTTGCTATATCCTTCTTCATTCCTATCCACCAGAAATTCTTTCGTCTTGATACATCTTATCACTTCCAGGATGCATTGTATACTTAGACTTGTGAGCTTCTTCTAGAATTTGGCTCCTAAGGCTCCCTTGGATAGGTATCCAGATCCTTTTCTTATGGAATCTCCAAATTCCATCTAATCCTTGTTCTAATTCCTTAATCATTCATTTTAAGCCTTCAGCATTGTCTTTGATTGTTGTTTCCTGTATCTCTCTAATTTGCTCATTTAAATCTACCTGCAGGTTTAGTCTGAGAGCACGCGCTCTTTTTGGTTTTTCATGATACTTTCGACTTAAAGCATCCGCTACTATGTTAGCTTTTCCTGCATGATACTAGATATCATAATCATAGTCACTAAGAATTTCCATCCAGCGTCTTTGCCTCATGTTTAATTCCTTTTGTCCAAAAAACATATCTTAAACTCTTATGATCCGTGAATACAACAAATTTACTACTATAAAGATAGTTTTTCCAAATCTTAAGGACAAAATTTATTGCTCCTAACTTTAGATCATGTGTTGTATAATTCTCTTCATGCTTCTTAAGCTATCTAGAGGAATAAGCAATTACCTCTTGACGTTGCATCAACACACATCCAAATCCTAATTTGGATGCATCATAGTAGACTATGAAGTCTTTAGTTCCTTCTGACAAAGCAAGTATCGGTGCGTTGGTTAACCTTTGCTTTAAAATCTTAAATGCTTTCTCTTGTTTTGGTCCCCATTCAAATTTAACTGATTTGCAAGTCAGTTTGGTTAATGGAATGGCTATTCTAGAAAAATCTTGAATAAAACATCTACAATATCCTAACAGTCCAAGAAAACTTCTTACTTCCGTTGGTGACTCAGGGACCTTCCATTTGGTAATCGCTTCGATGTTTATGGGATTCACATGAATTCCTTCATGATTAACCAAGTGTCCAAGGAATTGCATTTCTTGTAACCAGAATTCACATTTTGAGAATTTAGCATAAAGCTTTTCTTTTCTCAATAATGTTAGGAGTATATGCAAATGCTCCGCATGCTCTTCCTTACTCATAGAGTAAATGAGAATATCATCTATAAAGACAATTATGAATTTATCCTGGTATGGTTTACATATACTGATCATCATGTCCATGAACGCGGCTGTGACATTGATTAAACCAAATAGCATGCTGTAAATTCATAATGACCGTACCTTGTTCTGAAAGCAGTTTTAGGAATGTCCTCTTCCTGTACTTTAAATTGATGATGAGCGTAAGTCGATCTTAGAAAAGAATCGGGCTCCTTGAAGTTGATCGAATAGATCATCGATTCTCGGTAGTGGGTACCGAATTTTAATAGTAACCTTATTCAATTCTCGATAATCAATGCACATACGCATCGTTCCATCCTTCTTCTTGACAAATAACAACGGTGATCCCCACGGTGATGAACTAGGTTGTATAAAACCTTTCTCTAGTAATTCTTCAAGTTGTTTCTTCAGTTCCTGCATCTCCATCGGTGCTAAGCGATAAGGCGCTTTGGCAATCAGTGTCGTTCCTGGTATCAGGAGAATTCTAAATTCAACCTCGCGATGTGGCGGTAATCCAGGTAACTCTTCTGGAAAGACATCTGAGAATTTAGATACTACGGGAATATCTTTTAATTTTTTTCCTTGACGTGTGCGCGACTACACATATTTTTACAATGAAATTACACACGATTTGGTTTTAAATTTATAAAAGTGATTATTACTTTTACATCAAAACACACACGAAAGAGGCAAGTGTACCCCGTCATATATGTAGTAAAGTATCGGTAAGAACCAAGTATCGATCCAAGGAAATGGGCGGAGGAATAATACTAGACCTTTGTCACTAAACTACCGGTAAAAACATAAGTTGTTTGATTTTTAATAAACAAAAGTAAGCATAAACAACTACTTATAAAAACATAATAGATTTCAAATATGAAAGTAGATAAATAGCCTTGCTTAATACACAACCAAAGCATGTCAACTAAGTCAGTTTTGGCACTAGAAGCATTTGATCAATTCTCCAATTTTAAGACAATTAGTATCCCTTTCGGGAATCCTAACATGACAATCATTCGGAAAGTTAAAACAATAAACACACTTTAACCACCTAAAATTGTTCTTTAACGTCCAATTGATAAATGTCTATAAAAATCTCTTAAAAATAAGTTAGTCATCCGTTAGGAGTTTTCTAACCTCACTTAAACAAGGAAAGCGACACCGATAAACACAATGCAACCACCGAGACAAGCATAAACTAAATTAAATCACAACCGAGTTCATTTTACAAATCTTGCACATAAATTCACCAAGAAAGCATTTTTGGCCTAAACTACTAACTAAGCTAACAAATCACGGCAAGAATTTATAACGACACCATTTAACCCGTTAAGGTCCTTACGTGACAGCAAGCTTTCTTGATTAACAATAATTACATTTTATTAAACCACTAACCATTTCTAGTATCATGGTGCATACATTTTAACCAAGCTAAACTAGTTAACCAAGTTTAAAGTTTACTAATACAAGATTAATTAAGCTTCATTTTTCAACTATCTTCACTAACCAAATACCAATCATCCAACAAAATTACTTATAATCAAGAAATCAATATCAATAACAAGGTTGCAAATTAATCATCAAAGATTAACATAGAAAATACTTCCAAATGTCATTACAAACAAAGATTAACATACTAATGGTTATAATCAAGCAAGGGATTGTTGTATTTTTGCACAAAGGCTACAATAATACATAAACATTAATCTAAATGCTTGAAAGATTAACAAAATCATGGAAAGATTAGAAAACCAAACCATAAACAAGCATAAGATTAAGAATCTGGAAGATAACGAAGCTAATCGGCACAATGTGGCTTGAATCCGGGTGAAAGCAGAAGCCTCCGGAGCCTGAAAATCGCCAGAATCGCTTCCAAAATGTCCAGAGTTTCGAGCAGAATGTTTCTGCAAGTTTTATATAATTTCGGTCTCGCACGGTCGTGCGTCCTGTCGCACGACCGTTCACTTTATGAATTATTGGAGGTATGGTTCATCAGATCTTGACCGGTCTTCGGTCTCGCACGACCGTTCTTCATATTGCACGATCGTTCACTTCCGGGATCATGTTGCACGGACAGCTGCACTGGTGGTGCAGTTCCGGGGTTTTGCTGGACATCGGATCTGCACGGGGTGCAATCATTCGCACGACCGTGCGTCACCGGGATTGCCTTGCACGCCAAGTCGCACCCTCGTTCATTGCCGGACTGGACTGTATTAGTCGGAGATGCACGGTCGTTTATTAGGTTGCACGACTGTTCCACTTGCCCAGGTCAGAATTCCAACAGAAGGTTCGCAGCTTTGTCATTTCGTCCAGAAAGTCCTCGTTTTTGCTATCATCTTGTCTGGTACGCTGTTTTAGGTCTGTAAACAAAAGTATACATGATTAAGTATCCGAATGACGGTTTTACGGCCGAAAACGCATAAAATGGGGATAAAATGGGGGACTAAAATATGTGTAAATTAGAAAATATCAAATCTCCCCACACTTGAACCTTGCTTGTCCTCAAGCAAGCTAAACTAAAATGCAATAAAAGATAGAATCAAACAAGAACGATAATTTACTCACTATTTAATGAAATAACTACAAACGGTTAGCCGGTTTTTCGAAAGACAACATCAAAAGAATCAAACCCAAACAAGCACATGCAATTATATGGTGACAACCAAAAAGCCGCTACTCACTTTCAATTGAGTTAACATGTTAATCTTCACACAACTCACAATGTTCACACACACTCGGTTTTATTTATGAAACATACATAAAATGTGTATGTGCAAACACTCAATGCCTCGTCAATGAAATGTGTAATATCATAAGCTTGTTATAAGATCTCGTCTCCACCAACTAACATGCGAAAAAGTGTAAATCAAGAGGTCTTTACGGGGTGTAACGTTAGGCTTGGGTGAAGGGTATGGAAATGGATATTTAAAGTGGCGAAATGGTTAAAACTTGGTAGCTACGTTTAACAAGCGCAATACAACTAAACTATACATACAAACGCCTTAAAAAGGCTACTTACGCGACAACGATCTCATAAACAAGATTTCATCATTTTATCAATCGAAATTGCTCGAATTTTGTCTACTTCACCCTATTTTAGGGTGTTTTATGTTGGGTAAACAAAGGTGAACGGGAAGGCTCAACATGGTTCATCCTAAAGGGTAACGTAGGGTATACGGGAAACACAACACAAAGAACAAGGCTAACAACAAAGGGGTAATCTAAGTGCCTCTATCACTTTTACACAATTCCGCAAGTTCATGGTCTTAACAAGCATACTAGTGACAAGTTCTGAATTACACATGACATCCGGCTCACTCCTACATCCGAAATGAACAAATATATAACAATATCAAGGCTCAAATATGCTCACGTAACGGAAGGAATGGGTAAACGTGTGAAAACTATCATGCAAGTCTTTCTTTGTTTGTCACGCTTTCCGGTTTTCTTTTCAAATTTTATTTTGCTTGTCGAGTTTTTATCAAGTCCGAAGCTTTCTAAAACACAACTAACCGGTTTATTTACTAAAATATATACAAAATACAGGTTTTTTTTAGAGGACAATCAAAGTTAACAAAGTTAACCCCCTCCTCACACTTGAACTTCGCATTGTCCCCAATGCGAAACCCGAAATATAGAGAAAAAGGATAATAGTACTCCCCTCAAGATGATTTCTGATGAAACGAGACTTCCAAGCTGTATCTGTCGTGTGCTCCGGTCAAAGACTTGATAGCCAAGATCTGCAAGTATGTCATATGGTACAGCAAAACAGAACAGAAACAAAATAAACCCAAATAAACCATAATGTACATAAATATAAGTACTAAAATCCAAACAAAGATAAGACATAAAGTAAAGTGTCTGAAAATAAATAGTACATAACCGAGGGTGTTTGACATAACAACCAAAATAAACACCCGAAATAAACAAAGTACGGAAATAATAAAACCACAAACGATTTACTCCACCGCCTCCTACTCGTCGTCACCATCATCATCTCTCGTAAAGGACGGGCCCGCATCTCCGTGATCAGGTGGGTTCCAGGGTGGGAACTGCGGAGGATGCTGAAAGTAGTCGGGATAGGCATGATGCATCTCCCCGAACAGGTATGAGAACCCAGCACTCATCCCCTGGTACAAACTTTCCTGGTTGCCCTGATATGTTGGAACTGCTGCTCCTGGTTAACCTGCATTTGTTGGAACTGCTGGTAAAACTCAGGGTAAGAGGGAATGCCCTCGGGCAACTCCTGGTGGTGTCCATGGTGCTGCGGTGAATGTGGTGGTGTCTGTGGTACGTGCTGCTCCTGATGCACCTGATCATGCATCTCCTCATCCTCGTGTTCCTCCTCAGCTGGGGGCAACGGGTCCCAAACCTCGTTGTTTAGACCCCTCAATCTATCCCCCCGATCCGTTTCAGCAATCAACCCTATCGCTTTCAATGATCGAATATCAACATATACCCCTTCGGTCACCAGAGTGAGACTCTCAAGCACCTCATCAGTCATCAAGTCTAAATTATAGGCAATTTCGGTCACATACTGACCCCCGTGAATCTGACTGTTGGGTGTCCTCCCTGAGCACTTCACAAAATATTCAGCCATCCTTGCGGGTAGGTTGATGTGTACCCCATCAACCAGCGCGTACAGAAATATCAAATCGGGCGTTGGACAGTTCCCTAAACTGTCCATGCGGCCGCAAATGGTGTGGCTAAACACATGATGCATCACCCGAACCAAAGGGTCTTTCAATCGTGAAGCTTTAGACATTCTCGGGTCGTAAGGGTCACCAATTGCATTTTCAGCCCAAAACTCGGCCCGTGCTGCATCAGTTGGAAAGGTAAACTGCTCCGTGAAGAATTCGGAATCCATGTCTTCTCTTGTGTAAATTCCCAGCCTCCTACCCAATCGACCCACTGACCAAGTGTGCCATTGTCTACCCAACCTAAAAGTTATCCGCTCCTTGTAGCGGAATTTTGGCCTTCTATGAGCAACTGGTTTTTCGTAGGCATATGTGGAGAAGAACTCTATCGTGGGCTCAAGATAAATGGGTCAGCTGATAGAGACAAGACTCGCAAGCGGAATAGTAAGCATGTTTTGAAGTCTGTCATACTGATTTAGCTTCCTCAAAACCTCCCAATCCAGCCTCCGGGGGACTCCGAATTGCCCTTACCTTCTCCATAAGGCGTCACGTCTTGGGATACAAAGAACTTCTCTCTCATCATCGGGGTTAAATTGCAAGAAAGGATGGTTCATCTGCATGAGGAATATCGTTAGAATAGCGGGAACAGGAAAGATTTCACTCAAAAAACAGCAGCATACGTGATTATGAAGATTCTGTTATTCTGATCTGGGCCTGTCGCACAGACGTGCGTCGCGAGAACAAGCAACGGTGGCCAACATATGTCGGATCTGCATGGTGTGTGACCAACGGCACAACCGTGCATTACCGAGACCAACAGCAAACATCGTGAACAACCGGTATTGCACGACCGTTCCATCCAAGGAACGTCCGTGCAACCTCGATTCTGCAGATTTCGAACCCCTGAACTTTGAACAGCCTGATTTTTGCAAAATTTCAAAAAGTTTTGGGCCAACAGGGGTCGGAAAGTCAACCGTGTGTTCACGATATGTACGATTCAAACAAGGGTTAGGGTTTCGATTATATTTATGAAGGGAACCCTAAAAAGCCTTGAAGAATCGGATGAATCTAACCTAGAAAGCGAAAGAAACAGTAAATCTACAAAAACAACATACCGTGCGAAGAAGTGTGTGAAACTGTGCGAAGAAACCGTGCGATTTGAGGCGAAATCGCTCTGGAACGGCCGTCTGCAGTTAGGGTTCGTGAATGAGGGGAATGGAAGCAGATGGGGGTTTTTATAATGTGCAAAAGAGCAAATTGCCCATGCCTCTCGCACGGTCGTGCGACAGCTCACACGGTCGTGCATCACCGACATTTTTCAAACCCTACACGCTGTTCTCGGAGATGCACCGGGGGTGCGACTCGTCGTGCACGCTAGCCCGTAAACGCACGGTCGTGCGTCGCATGGCACCGTCGTGCAACAGCTGCAGATCAGTTTTTTCTACATAAGCCATTTCCAGCAACTGTTTTGGCCGTTTTTCGCCATTTTTTCAACACGCAAACTGTTTAATCAATATCGCAACATAGAACCTTCGCCCGGCACGTCTAAAAATTGTACAAACTAACGGAAACTAACAAACGCATCTAAATTACACTAAAACTAGAAAAACACATAAAAAGATGATATTACCCCTAAAGAGTCAAAGACTCTCTTGCTACATTTTTAGTCCGCGAGTCAGTAGCGTAGACTCTCTCCTCCCCACACTTTGATGTGTGCGGGGTTTGGAGTTCGATGACCTCCACCGCCGACTTTATCGGCCCGGCAACGTACAACTTCAACCGGTGTCCATTTACTTTGAATGTAACGCCATCTACGTTCTCTACTGCAACAGTACCATACGGAAATACCTCCTTAACTGTGTATGGTCCTGTCCAGCGTGAATGAAGCTTCCCTGGAAATAAGCGCACCCGTGAATTGTAAAGAAGAACAGGATCACCCGCTTGGAATTCTTTGTGGTCCTTCAAGCGTTTGTCGTGAAATTTCTTTGTGCGCTCTTTGTAGATGATGGAGCTCTCATAAGCTTGTTATCGCAGCTCCTCCAATTCATGAATCTGGAGAAACCGGGCTTCACCTCCGGTTTTCAAGTCCAGATTCGCGGTTTTCAAAGCCCACATAGCTTTATGCTCCAACTCTACCGGTAAATGGCATGTTTTTCCGTATACCAACCTAAAGGGAGTGGTCCCAATAGGGGTCTTATAAGCTGTACGAAATGCCCATAATGCCTCATCGAGTTTGTCCGACCACTCCTTGCGGTTTGCACCAACAGACCGCTAAAGGATGAGCTTTAGCCCTCGGTTAGTAACTTCCACCTGCCCACTCGTCTGCGAATGATAAGGCGTGGACAAACGGTGATGCACACCGTAGCGAGACAAAGCCTTTTCAAGCTGTGTATTTCAGAAATGAGTCCCTCTGTCACTAATGAGCGCTTTCGGAGCGCCAAATCGGGCGAACAAACTTTTCAAGAATCTCACGACCACCTTGGCGTCATTAGTGGGTAAGGCATGTGCCTCCGCCCACTTTGATACATAGTCAACTGCGACCAGGATGTACTTGTTACCTCGTGAGGGGGGAAACGGTCCCATGAAGTCTATCCCCCATATGTCAAAGAATTCACAAACTTGTATCCAGTTCTGGGGCATTTCATCGTGTGCCGATATATTCGTCGCCCTCTGATAGGCATCGCACGCTTTTACCCAACTCTACGCGTCACGAAAAATAGCCAACCAATAAAACCCGGAATCCAACACCTTCTTGGCGGTGAAGTTGGCTCCATGGTGGCCTCCAGTAGGTCCCTCGTGACAATGGCGCAGGATATCGGTCGCCTCTTTCCCAGAAACACATCTTCTGATCACCGGATCAGCACCCACTTTAAATAAGAAAGGGTCGTCCCAAATGTAGTGTTTGACATCCGAAAAGAATTTCCTCTTTTGTTGGTGAGTCAACCCTTTTATCAGAATCCCGCAAGCAAGATAGTTCGTAAAGTCAGCGAACCAAGGCGACTCATCGCATATCTCTATACCCATCAAAGACTCGTGTGGGAAATTGTCATTGATTAAATCCCAACACGCGTCCTCGATGTCTCCAAGCTCTAACCGAGATAGATGGTCAGCCGCTACATTCAATGCACCATTTTTATCTTGAATTTCAATATCAAACTCTTGCAGCAACAAGATCCATCTGATTAGACGCGGTTTTGCGTCTTGTTTGCTGAAGAGGTATCTGATGGCTGCGTGATCAGTATACACAACGGTTTTCGAAAGCACCAAATACGATCTAAATTTGTCAAATGCGAAAACAACTGCCAAGAGCTCTTTTTCAGTCGTGGTGTAGTGCTCCTGAACGTCGTGAAGAGTCTTGCTCGCATAATAGATCGGGTGAAAGTGCTTTTCTTTCTTCTGTCCTAAAACAGCCCCTATAGCGTAATCACTCACGTCGCACATAATTTCAAACGGCAGACTCCAGTCCGGTGCAACTAAAATAGGGGCCTCAATCAACTTTTGCTTGAGAAGGTCAAAAACCCTCAATCAATCATCTCCAGATATGAACGGAGCGTCTTTCTCCAACAAACGGGTCATGGGCCTAGCGATTTTTTAAAAGTCTTTGATGAATCGCCTATAGAACCCCGCATGACCAAGAAAGCTCTGTATCGCTCTCACAGAGGTGGGAGGCGGAAGTCGTGAAATAACGTCAACTTTAGCTGGATCGACTTCCATATCCGCACGAGAAATCTTATGTCCCAGAACTATGCCCTCCTTCACCATGAAGTGGCATTTCTCCCAGTTTAGGACCAGATTC
Organism: Helianthus tuberosus; assembly: GCA_030545235.1. Lineage (NCBI taxonomy): Eukaryota > Viridiplantae > Streptophyta > Magnoliopsida > Asterales > Asteraceae > Helianthus > Helianthus tuberosus. The sequence goes on from JARYGA010023277.1 coordinate 63,032, forward strand.
GTCTCCTCGCACCTCTTCAACATCTTCTTCAAATTTTCCAAGCAATGATCGAAGGAATCCCCGAATACCGAAAAGTCATCCATGAAAACCTCCATAGAATCCTCGATCATATCATGGAAAATAGCAACCATGCATCTCTGGAAGGTTGCTGGTGCATTACACAACCCAAAAGGCATCCGCCGGTAGGCGAATGTGCCGAAGGGGCAGGTAAAGGTAGTCTTCTCCTGATCCTCAGGAGCGATAGGAATTTGGAAGTACCCAGAGAACCCATCCAAGAAACAGTAATACAACTTCCCCGACAGACGTTCCAACATGTGGTCGATGAATAGAAGCGGGAAGTGATCCTTACGAGTAGCATCGTTGAGTTTGCGATAATCAATGCAAACTCGCCACCCAGTGATGGTACGGGTAGGAATTAGCTCATTCCTATCATTTGAAACTACAGTCATACCACCTTTCTTGGGTACAACCTGCACTGGACTCACCCACACAGAGTCGGATATAGGATAAATCATCCCGACATCCAACAACTTAATCACCTATTTCTTCACCACGTCCTGCATATTTGGATTTAAACGCCTCTGATGCTGTGCACACTGTTTGTACTCGTCTTCCATCAGAATCTTATGAGTACAAAAAGAAGGATTGATGCCTTTGATATCCATGATTTTCCATGCAATAGCTCTCTTATGAAGTCTCGGAACCTCGAGAAGCTGATTCTTCTCATCTTTTTCCAATGATGCCGAAATTATGACCGGTAAGCGACGCTCCTCGTCCAGAAATGCATACTCGAGATGTGGCAGGAGTTCTTTCAACTCCAAAGACGGTGGATCTTCAACCGACGGTTTTGCTTTCTCTTCTTCTACATGGACAATTTCAAGAAATCTCTCCGGACTCTGGGAACCATCGTCAACAATCTGATAGACTGGCTGCTCGAAATCGTGGCGCTCCTGCGTAATGCCAATCAGGTCCCCACACGACAGACGTGTGTCTGAATCAATCTCGTCAACAGTACCTTGAAAATGAGAGCACACACATGCATGGACAATGTCGACATATTAAAGCATGTCATCGTGACTTTGCGGATGTTGCATCGATCTTTTGATATCGAATGTCACGTGCTCATCATTCACTCGGAGCGTGATTT
>JARYGA010023278.1:0-20650 GCA_030545235.1 Helianthus tuberosus
AGATTCCTAATTGATGGAGTGGCAAGAAAAGCTGCTTCTAGAAGGTTGTCAAGTGTTTTCGCTCGATGATTCCATTCTTGGTAGTTGGTTTGGCCCTTGTTCCTGTAACTCGAATCCTAGCCCGGTATATCCCAATTTAATTTTACACCATTATGAACCTTACGCCTTTTTACTCTCTGATCGAGGTTCTCGGGATTGAAAAATATTTGTAAACTAAATCACACGTGTATATATTGACATTTAAGAGATCTACAATCAAGAAAATCAAGGGCAATGGTGATATATATGCGGATTAGACACCAAAAGAAACACTCAACAAATGGCTACAATTTAAGGAATGTGTTTAGTGACGGCATCAGATTCCTAATTCCTAATTGATGGAGAAAGGTCTGGTGGCAAGAAAAGCTGCTTTTAGGAGGTTGTCATGTGTTTTCTCTCGACAATTCCATTCTTGGGTGGTTGGTTTGACCCTTGTTGCTGTTACTCGAATCCTAGCCCGGTAAATCCCATTTTAATTTTACACCATTTTGAACCTTACGCCTTTTTTACTCTCTGATCGAGGTTCTCGGCATTGAAAAATATTCGTAAACTAAATCACACGTGTATATGTTGACATTTAAGAGATATACAGTCAAGAAAATCAAGGGCAATGGTGATATATATGCGGATTAGACACAAAAAAAAAAAACACTCAACAAATAATAATAATAATAATAATAATAATAATAATAATAATAATAATAATAATTTATTCTAGAAGAAGCAATTAGTTAAACAAAAGTATGGTTATTATATTTGACTCAAATTGGTCAACAAAAGCATAATCTATCACCTTCTTCCTTTGAATTAAAAAACAAACCGTAAATACCCAGTTGGCCATTTTCTTTATGCATTTCATGTTTCTTACAACTGTTTCTTGTGAAAAGGATTTAAAAGAAGAGAAGGCATACCAAACGTATAAATAAATTTCAAACTTAAAAGACATACGATTACGGCCAAAGGTTAATCGAGGAACCAAAAGGTAAAGAAGGGTATACCGAAACGTTTAACGCGCGTCGATTCCCGTTGTGAAACTCCGGCTTATGCTCCGTTGACGTCCTTGAGTTCCGGCGGTTGCTGTTCTTCTCCGACGTGAACGTGCAGGTTTACGGCGAGTCTGGAATCTCTGGCGAGTATGTAGATGAATCGGGGGAGGTTGCATATAATTGTTTCATCGAACCGAGCCTGAACGTCTCTTGTATTTGAGTTATAATGTCACTACGGTTAAGAGGTTGTTAAGTTTGAGTGCAGATGCAATTAAGAAATATTTCGATAGTGATGTTTTGGTGAGTAGAAAGAATGTGGTGAAAGGTATCGAAACAGGATGTGTGGGGGTTATTCGAAGTGGGTTTTCTGGCAAGTGTAGAGAGTTTGAAGGAGATTTAGGTGTGTGGGTATCGAACAGACACCTCGGAAAAAGAAGGATTTCAAAAGGTCCTTAATTGCAGTAAACTATATAAAAAAATCTTATAATGTTTCATAATTTTCCTTTTTAGTTTAAAGTTTAAAGGAAGTTACAATAAGGTCCCTTAACTAAGAGGGTTTACTAGACTTGTTATAGTAATTTGGTTTAAGCTTAGATTTCCTAAAAACTCATTTTTAACCTCTAATAATTAACTTGTTTATATATTTATAAACTTTTAAATTAATTAAATAAATACCTATATTGGTATTTAACAAAATGATTAAATAACTAGATAAAATCTCTCATCATTTAATTAAATTCGCGAAAGTTTCCGAGGTTCAAAGTTAGGATCCGAATTTTAAAACGGGTCGGATTTGGGAAATCCATTTTGACGGATGTTACAGTCTCCCCTCTTTTAGGAAATTTCGTCCCGAAATTTATTTAAGAGAAAGACTTTAAGAGAGATGAAAGGATAGGTTTTACATCTATACGCAATGGTTTTAGAGGTAGATTAGAATTCGAACGTTTAAACTGATTTATTGTAAACGAGGTTCATAAAAAAGACAGAGAATAATGGAGAGTAATTGGAGTATGGAAGTGAACTATTTACCCCTAATGAATGCAAGTATATGAGTGGCATAAGTATCGGATAGTCGAAAGTGGCGTTTTAAGAATGAAGTCTCGTCGTGGATAATCGGATATAATGCGTTTGTGAATTGTTTAAAGCTTGAATTAGGTCCAAAGGTCGGAAAAACACTGAATTTCTCATGGCACGCTTTACAAAAGTTTAGTAACATAGTAAAAACACTTATATATAGGAAGTACCAGCGGAGTTTCCACCATGTTTTGACCATGTTACATCTGTTTCGTTATTCGTGTCATGTTACGTTTCGTGACTTACCATACACAGTAGTACACACTATGATTCTCATGCGCCTATCATTATAACCTCGTGTGCACCCGCGATTATTTTGATCGTCGCATGATCCACATAGCTTGTACTAGTTGTGTATGAATTAGGGTATACATAAATTTAAAAATAAGAATGCGTGTATAGAGATGTAGCATATAAGCACGTTTGCGTTCCAAATAGTATAACAACGTAAGCGAATCCCTCGGGTTTCGCCCGCGTATAGGTGCGAAAGTATAGATTTTGAGTAAAAAGCATGAGCATAGTATAAGTTTAAATATGAACACGCACGAGAGCATAAACACAAAACGCATGTCAGGAGTATGAGTAAAAGTATAAGCATAACGTGTATAAAAAATGAGTATAAATGTGAGTACAAATTTGAGCATAAATGAATGAACGTGAGCATAAACGTAAATCGTATAAATGAGAGTATATATATAAGTGCGAGTCTAACATAAATTGTATAAATGTGAGTATAACTATGAATATAAGTGTAAACATAATTGTATTGGTATGAGGAAAATATATGGGTGTGAATATAAGTTTAAGCATAGTTGTATAGGTACAAGTACAAGTAGGATATATGAGTATAAACATGAATATGAATATTAGCATAAACGTAATTGTGAGTGTAAGTATGATTGTATTAATATGAATATAAACTTGGACATAAGTGTGACGTAAATGTATAATTTGTGAACATGAGTATAATATAATGTGTATGAATATGTATATGATTATGAAAATAAACATAAATGTGTAAGCATAAGATGTATAAATACGAATATAGATATGAGTGTAATAAGTAGTAATTTTGTATGTGGTATTAATAGTAATATACGAATTTAACCATGTAAAAGGCCAAGAAGTTTTGAGTATAAAAACAAAATGAGGGGTATATGCGAATTTGTCGTGAGATATAAACTAAAACACGTAAGATGATATGCATATATAGTTGTTTGAGCAAAACATGAAGTTAAAATAAATTGAGTTGTCCTGGAACGTAGAATCTAGTTTGTTAATGTAAAGAGAGTATAAAACGTTTATTGGTAATGTCGAAAGTACTTTGTAAAGGAATGAAAATGCTACTGCGGTTTTAAAAGAGTTTACATAAGTTGAAAATTTGTCGGTTCTTATGAAGTTTCCTTACCCACATGTTTTGAATTTAATTGTCGTATAGAGTGGGGTTTTGAAAAATTTCTAGAGATTAATAAGTTTGCATCGTTTTAAGTGACTTTGTGTTAGAAAATTTTGAAACTTACAGCTTCTTGTGAAAAAGTTGATCCTTAGAAAAAGGAATTTGGTACATGAACTTAGCGATTGTTGAAAAATGTTTCATTGGTTTTGAAAAGAAATTTTAGTAAATGATTAAATAATATTGGTAATATTTTATAGGTGTGCGAAAAAGTTGATTTGATTCTCAATTGAGAATAACAATCTCTAGTTTAATGGTGTGAGAGGAGCGTGTTTCAATGTTTACGTTGATTGGTGAATTTGTGGGCAACGAATTTGTTAAACCGACTAGGCTGACAAGTAGTATTTCGTGAAATTTTGAAAATCGAGGAACACGCGTTTATGGTAACATTTAAAATTTTTGTGTATGCGAGTGATGTGAAAGTAGATTATAGAATAAGAGGTACGTTTAAATAAATGAAGCATTTTGAAATACATGATAAATGATTTAGGTATAAACATGATCGTGTTTACATAATATCGCCTATTAAAAGAAAGCGTTGGTAACGATCACTTAGGTAAGGGAATCTCCCCTAATCCGTTGGTGAGGTCCTTGTAAGATGAGAAAAGAAGCGGAGTTAATCGTCAAGGTAAGGAAATCACCCCTATCTCGATGATATGTCTCTGCTCGTTACAAAAGTGTAATTAAAATTACATGAAATCATGCATGCTAATAATGTATAATCGTATGAAAAGTAAGAGTATGATGTGTGCGCAAATGAAATCTCGAAAAAATTATTCAAGTTTGTCAAAAGATCGAAAATAATAAAGCGTAAGCTCGAATAAAACTTGGATGGTTCCAAACGGAACATTGACTAACCAAAGTGGTCGAAAGATCTTTGAAATTGAGAAACATGCTTTGGCCTAATAGGTGGAATACTCTTGCCGATATCTCGGCTAACGGTACTCACCCTTCCAGTTACTACATGTTCCCAATCCATCAAAAATTCGAGACTTGGCGGGATTTTTGAAAATCAAGGAGTGGGACTAGTCGACGAGATGCGGGTTTCACCCCTAACTTGACGATTTCGTACCCTAAGCGTGGTTGGTACTCATCGGGTCAAATTAAATTTTGACACGTTGACGAGGGTCCACTAGAATTTAAATTTGAAATTTCCATTAAGATATGGATTTCACTCCTAACTTAATGGTGAATTCCGTGTAAAAATAGAATCAAGCGGGATGAGAGTCGTTTACCAAATTGTGGGTTTCACGTCTATTTTGGCAAACTTGTCTCGTTTGTATAATATGAGTGTTTTCGTGTTTGACAAAAATCGAGTATAATGCCTTGGAAAAAGGCGTATGTTAAAGGAAATAACGAACAAGTATAAGCACATAAAAGGCATGTCGAGAATAACACACAAAGAATAGATCAATAGATCAAGTATCGTCACATAATAAGACAAGTATTGTCACATAAGAATAGCACATCATGTATTAACACACAAGTGACATATATGTTTAAAACGTCAAAGCGAATAAATAAAAGCAAATAGAGTAGCATGCAAGTAGTTTCAAGCAAGACGTAAGAATAAATCTCTAAAACTATAGACTAGGTTAAAGCATTCATACTTTTCCTAATTCCCTATAGTTATAGCTCTGATACCAATCTGTCACACCCCAACCGATGGCGGAAACATCGGGATGAGATGAAGTGTGTATAGATTGCTCGAGACTTCATAACACTATGTGACAATATTTAATTAAATTCAAATTTCATTGCAATTGCTAAATTGTCATACAATAATCAAAACAAAATACAACATTGTTTCGAAAAATAACATAACATTAAAAGGTAAGCGATTTATAGGTGTGTATCTAGTCCACCCTATACTTGTTTCATCTTTTATCATACTTCAACAATTTAACCTGCAACATGTATTAAAATAGAGTTTCAATGCAAAAGCAAAGGCGAGTATACAAGTTTAACTACATAGCATAATAGAATAAAAACTCAAATCCAACATGATTCATAATATGTGATTACTAGTATGCAATTTTTGGCGTACAATATGATCAAACCCTAGAATACAACGCATAAAATAGCCTAATCCCAATAGTTTAGCGGGGTGGTAACTTAACAATACCCAATAGAATAGCGGGCGGGGCATTAATCCTATAGCGCTATAATTGTTAAGGGAGGCTAGCAAAGTTAATGAGCATATAACGTCCAAGTAGTTTACATAGCATATGAGAATAACAAGTATCACATATATTTTCATGTTAAGCATGGATAGAGTATGTTAAAAATAGTTTAAGTATTAATTTTGTATAATATACATGTTGCATCCCAAAATGGTAAAAGGGAAAAGGGATAGAGTATACTCACATTGGTTGCGTATGGAGGTTTCTTGGAAGTACGCACGAGTAAGATTGGAACAATCCAAGAGAACGAGCAAAACGATTATCCTAGATATGAAATACGTGTACGAACTCGTTAAATAAGATTTCGAATAACTAAGGTTTGCGAATTAGATTTATAAGCTAAAAAGTTCATAGTTTGTATCGTTTACACACATTGATTACATCTTTAATTATTCAGATTTGTAAATTTAGTCATATTTATATTTTATGTTATAAAATAATTAATATAAAACATTAATTATTTAGTTTTTTTAAATTAAAGTTTATAGTATATTATTTTATTAAAATAAAAGAAATCAAACAAAAAGGAATGTCATCATAACTATTTTTATGAATCTTGAATTAAAATATATGTTTTTTTTAAATGAACGTGTTATAACCTACCTCACAAACATCCTCTTTTTGTTTTTCTAATTTATGACTCCAAATCAAATGTAGGACATGTGGTCAGAATAGAGACCATTAGAGCTTGATTTGCAAATTTTGGAGTTTTTAGTATTCAAAATATGAGAATGTGCTAGCAAAATAATAATAATAATAATAATAATAATAATAATAATAATAATAATTTATTCTAGAAGAAGCAATTAGTTAAACAAAAGTATGGTTATTATATTTGACTCAAATTGGTCAACAAAAGCATAATCTATCACCTTCTTCCTTTGATTTAAAAAAACAAACCGTAAATACCCAGTTGGCCATTTTCTTTATGCATTTCATGTTTCTTACAACTGTTTCTTGTGAAAAGGATTTAAAAGAAGAGAAGGCATACCAAACGTATAAATAAATTTCTAACTTAAAAGACATACGATTATGGCCAAAGGTTAATCGAGGAACCAAAAGGTAAAGAAGGGTATACCGAAACGTTTAACGCGCGTCGATTCCCGTTGTGAAACTCCGGCTTATGCTCCGTTGACGTCCTTGAGTTCCGGCGGTTGCTGTTCTTCTCCGACGTGAACGTGCAGGTTTCCGGCGAGTCTGGAATCTCTGGCGAGTATGTAGATGAATCGGGGGAGGTTGCATATAATTGTTTCATCGAACCGAGCCTGAACGTCTCTTGTATTTGAGTTATAATGTCACTACGGTTAAGAGGTTGTTAAGTTTGAGTGTAGATGCAATTAAGAAATATTTCGATAGTGATGTTTTGGTGAGTAGAAAGAATGTGGTGAAAGGTATCGAAATAGGATGTGTGGGGGTTATTCGAAGTGGGTTTTCTGGCAAGTGTAGAGAGTTTGAAGGAGATTTAGGTGTGTGGGTATCGAACAGACACCTCGGAAAAAGAAGGATTTCAAAAGGTCCTTAATTGCAGTAAACTATATAAAAAAATCTTATAATGTTTCATAATTTTCCTTTTTAGTTTAAAGTTTAAAGGAAGTTACAATAAGGTCCCTTAACTAAGAGGGTTTACTAGACTTGTTATAGTAATTTGGTTTAAGTTTAGATTTCCTAAAAACTCATTTTTAACCTCTAATAATTAACTAGTTTATATATTTATAAACTTTTAAATTAATTAAATAAATACCTATATTGGTAATTAACAAAATGATTAAATAACTAGATAAAATCTCTCATCATTTAATTAAATTCGCGAAAGTTCCCGAGGTTTAAAGTTAGGATCCGAATTTAAAAACGGGTCGGATTTGGGAAATCCATTTTGACGGATGTTACACTTACGCCTTTTTTACTCTCTGATCGAGGTTCTCGGCATTGAAAAATCTTCGTAAACTAAATCACACGTGTATATGTTGACATTTAAAAGATATACAGTCAAGAAAATCAAAGGAAATGGTGATATATATGCGGTTTAGACACCAACAAAAAAACACTCAAGAAATGGCTACAATTTAAGGAATGTGTTTAGTGACGGCATCAGATTCCTAATTGATGGAGAAAGGACTGGTGGTGGCAAGAAACGCTGCTTCTAGGAGGTTGTCAAGTGTTTTCGCTCGATGATTACATTATTGGGTGGTTGGTTTTACCCTAGTTCCTGTAACTTGAATCCTAGCCCGGTAAATCCCATTTTAATTTTACACCATTGTGAACCTTACGCCTTTTTTTACTCTCTGATCGAGGTTTTCGGCATTGAAAAATCTTCGTAAACTAAATCACACGTGTATTTGTTTACATTTAAGAGATATACAGTCAAGAAAATCAAGGACAACGGTGATATATATGCGGATTAGACACAAAAAATCACTCAACAAATGGCTACATTTTAAGGAATGTGTTTAGTGACGGCATCAGATTCCTAATTGATGGAGAAAGGTCTGGTGGCAAGAAAAGCTGCTTCTAGGAGGTTGTCAAGTGTTTTCGCTCGACGATTCCATTCCTGGGTGGTTGGTTCGGCCCTTGTTCTTGTAACTCGAATCCTAGCCAGGTATATCCCATTTTAATTTAACACCATTGTGAACCTTACGCCTTTTTTACTCTCTGATCGAGGTTCTCGGCATTGTAAAGTCTTCGTAAACTAAATCACACGTGAATATGTTGACATTTAAGAGTTATACAGTCAAGAAAATCATGGGCAATAGTGATATATATCCGGATTAGACACAAAAAAAAACTCAACAAATGGCTACAATTTAAGGAATGTGTTTAGTGACGGCATCAGATTCCTAATTGATGGAGAAAGGTCCGGTGGCAAGAAAAGCTGCTTCTATGAGGTTGTTAAGTGTTTTCGCTCGATGATTCCATTCTTGGCTGGTTGGTTTGGCCCTTGTTCCTGTAACTCAAATCCTAGCCCGGTATATCCCATTTTAATTTTACACCATTGTGAACCTTACGCCTTTTTTACTCTCTGATCGAGGTTCTCGACATTGAAAAATCATCATAAACTAAATCACACGTGAATATGTTGACATTTAAGAGTTATACAGTCAAGAAAATTAAGGGCAATGGTGATATATATCCGGATTAGCCACCAAAAAAAACACTCAACAAATGGCTACAATTTAAGAAATGTGTTTTGTGACGGCATCAGATTCCTAATTGATGGAGAAAGGTCTGGTGGTGGCAAGAAAAGTTGCTTCTAGGAGGTTGTCAAGTGTTTGCGCTCGACGATTTAATTCTTGGATGGTTGGTTTGACCCTTGTTCCTGTAACACGAATCCTACCCCGGTATATCCCATTTTAATTTTACACCATTGTGAACCTTACGCCTTTTTTACTCTCTGATCGAGGTTCTCGACATTGAAAAATCTTCGTAAACTAAATCACACGCGTATATGTTGACATTTAAGAGAATATACAGTCAAGTAAATCAAGGGAAATGGTGATATATATGCGGATTAGACACAAAAAAAACACTCAACAAATGGCTATAATTTAAGGAATGTGTTTAGTGACGGCATCAGATTCCTAATTGATGGAGAAATGACTGGTGGTGGCAAGAAAAGCTGCTTCTAGGAGGTTGTCAAGTGTTTTCGCTCGACGATTACATTATTGGGTGGTTGGTTTGGCCCTTGTTCCTGTAACTCGAATCCTAGCCCGGTATATCCCATTTTAATTTAACACCATTGTGAAACTTATGCCTTTTTTACTCTCTGATCGAGGTTCTCGGCATTGAAAAATCTTCGTAAACTAAATCACACATGTATATGTTTACATTTAAGAGATATACAGTCAAGAAAATCAATGGCAATGGTGATATATATGCGGATTAGACACAAAAAAAACACTCAACAAATGGCTACAATTTAAGGAATGTGTTTAGTGACGACATTAGATTCCTAATTGATGGAGAAAGGTCCGGTGGCAAGAAAAGCTGCTTCTGGGAGTTTGTTAAGTGTTTTCGCTCGACGATTCCATTCTTGGGTGGTTGGTTTGGCCCTTGTTCCTGTAACTCGAATCCTAGCCCGGTATATCCCATTTTAATTTTACACCATAGTGAAACTTACGCCTTTTTAACTCTCTGATCCAGGTTCTCGGAATTGAAAAATCTTCGTAAACTAAACCACACGTATTTATGTTGACATTTAAGAGATATACAATTGATGTGTGTAAAATGCAACATATAAATTACATCAAATAAGGCATAAACTAACCCTTTTTAAGTACTAATATTGGAAAAAGAGTGTTTTTGTCTTCCTTTTGTATTTTCAGGATTAAATGAGCTCAAAAACACAAAAGAAGCAAAAAGACAGCTAAATCCAACATAAATACAAGGAAAGGAACATTAGTGGACTGCCCGACCCCTCAACGGCACCTTCCAAAGCAAAAAGGAGAAGACAGAAGGCTGAACACGCCCCGTGCTCAGCCAGCACGGGGCCGTGCCCAAGAAGCAGCTGAAAAGACAAATCCATAGAAGCTTCTATTGCCCATCACAGGGCCGTGCTCAGCGGACACGGGGGCATGTCGAAAGTACAGCAGGCGCATTTATTGTAATTGCGAATTACAATTAATGAGGAGAGAGATTGTCAGACGGACACGGGGCCGTGCCCAGCGGACACGGGGCCGTGTCCAGCTCTCTGTTCAGCCTATAAATAAGAGTGCTTGGATTCATTTCATCTCATCCCTTGGCACACCACCTCTCTCACACTTCATCCACCACCCACCACCATCACAACACCATCATCCACCACCATCATCCATTGTCCATCGTAGAGTGTGTGAGTCGTCTCGGGATCCAAGATTGATCGTAAGAGTTCTTGACAATCAAGGCCATGTTTGCCTAAGTCTCTTACATCACTTGGTGAAGACAAAGTGTCTAGTATAATACTTTTTATTTCTAATCTTTTGCACTTTTTATTCGGTTTTGTATTAATGACTTTAATAACTAGTTACTTATGTTGAAGGTGATCTTTCCTTATCGTTTGTCCGTGGTGTCTTGGCATTATTTTACTGTCTATATAAAATAAAGGATTTTCACCATTCATATCTCCACGGTCTATATGGAGGTATGTTGGCTACCTGGTAGGGGGTTAAGGGAACGGTTTGGTAAAGGTCTTGCCATTGTTCAGCGTTTAGAGGTCCTGCAATGGACCTGGGTCAAATTTAGTAGGACCTCCTTCAATACTTCACGGTATTGGATGGCGGGGGTCCAAACTCTTTGATCCCCTCATAAGTTAACTACTATTAATACTATAACCCGGCTACTTAGGACTGTATCCCTGCTGACTCAGACTACTTAGCCGAGGGTAACGTCACCGCCAAAAGCGGGGCCTACCACAATACTGCATTAATAACTTAATTCATTATCTTCCAATAATCCACCCTTTTAGGATTGTATCCCTGCTGACTCAAACTACTGGGGTGAGGGTAACGTCGCCTTCAAAAGAGGGGCCTACTACAATAACTAAGATAATCTCTTAATTATGTGCAAAAGTGCAGAAATAATCAAAGGTTATACTAGATACGAGTCGGAACCAAGTGATTCATCTTGTCTATCTGTTTTTCTTTTATTTTCATTTTCAGCTTTTTAGTTAGTTTTATTTTTCTTAGTTTAAAACATTTTTTTTTCTAAACTTTTATTTTGGTTAGACGTTGAGGATAAACCGGTACTAAAAGCTCTTGTGTCCTTGGACGACCTAGGTATCTTACCAACGCTATACTACACTCAACGATGGGTGCACTTGCCCATATGTGTGTTTAGTGTTAGTGAAATATCGTGTTTTATAAATTTAAAACTTGGCTAAAATAAGTGTTAAAAAGGGCTTAAAATATACACCTAATATAAGTAACACTTCGCACGCATCAAGTTTTTGGCGCCGTTGCCGGGGACACAAGGATTTTAAGAAAGTTAGGAATCAACGGCCTAATCATCTTTTATTTTTTCTTTTTAATTTTTTTAGGATTTTCTTAGTTTTTCAGCTTCTGCAGAGCTCAGCACGGGCCGTGCCCGCTGAACACGCCCCCGTGCTCAATTATTGGAACTGGCAATCCTGTTTTACATCAGACAGTAAGCTGAACACGGGGCCGTGCCCACTCAACACGCCCCCGTGCCCAAGTTTCAGTTACTGAAAACAGAACCGTTAGATCCCGGCGGTTGGTAATTTCTGACATAAACATGAGTGATAGTAATTATTTTACTTTCGGCACTCTTATGGTACGTGGTGTCAATTATGTGGTGGCGAACATGAAGAAGTAAAATGCTACTTCCTAAATTATAGGCCCCACTACATGGACCCACCATCTTCTCACAACCTTAAGAGGGGCGAAAGTAAAAATAAGCACTATTTCTCCCTCGAATGCGCCCAGCCAGATATTCTAGGGGAAATGCTCATTGGCGATATATTTCAACTAGAAGAGCTAATTCTGAAATCGTTAGAAGAGCTTGGGAAGGATTTTATTAATCCACCCCAAGACGATACCCATGAAGAAATGTTGGAACCGCATTCCGACAACCTCGTTGCTCCCGAAAATACCTTCGTACCTAGCAAAGACTTTGACGATAGTCGTCCCTGTGTCGATTGTGCCGTGAAGGACTCTCCATCGACTTCGTTCGGTGCATACATAGACCTGAGCGATTCGGCATACACCTTCTTTAACAAGAGCCCGGGAAAGGGTTGGACTTGTCCACCTAGAATGAAAATAGGAATTACCCTCACCGACAACCTTTTGCGTTCTCGCCTTAGTCTAGGACAATTAAGGTATCTTAGGCACTTTGGGGTTGTTCCAACCAGTCAGGAGCCACCCGATACTAACAAGTTCCTTAAAAAAACTAGACAACTTCATAAAACAGTCCCTAGACACGGGGCCGTGCCCAGCCAACACGCCCCCGTGTCCATCAAAAGATTCCATTCTGATCAGTACGTCAGAATACGGACAAACTGTGTCAGAACTCCTCCTGCACACGGGGCCGTGTCCACTGAACACGGGGCCGTGTCCAGGATGCTGTCATTTTCTATAAATGCAGCCAAGAATTCTGCACATTTGGACCAACTTGGGACAGAGATTTGCAGGAATCTTCTCTCAAACTATCCTAGGTAAGTCTAAAAGAAGGTTCCAACAACCCATCTTGTCCTTTCCTCTTTTAGCCATTTCCTTCTTCTCCATCTTTCTCCAAGAGCTACCATTGAAAGTTTGGAATTCCTCCAACTCTATGGTAGGGATGAATGAGCTTTGTTCAAGGAATCTTGGTAAAAACATGTTATGAAACATTGTTTTAAGTTATTAGTAGCTAAAAAGGCCCCACAAGTTCAGAAAATAACTTAAAAATCCAAGTTTCCTTGTTCCAAAACTCTGCAGAAAGATGAACACGGGGCCGTGCTCAGTGAGCACGGGGCCGTGTCCGGTTACTGTTTCATTGAATAAACTATTTTTAGTTTATTTTTCATAGGATGCCGAGTGAAAACAGCAATACATCTTCTGTGCATTCGTCAAACAGCCAAAGAGGAAGAAGACCCTCCATTGAAGCTACACTTGTGCACTATGTGATAGCATTAAGGGAGGCTCTCGACGAAATGACTTCAGTAGAGGAGGTCCTAATCGACCGTATTAACGATCTTACGATGGGACTTGAAAGTAGCTTCCAAGAAATTAACCTCTTGCACCAGAGGTTAAATATTCTTGTAGCACCTCCAATGGAACCAGTCCTTCCACAGCAGGATTGGAACCTAGCACTCGGAATCAACAACCCTACCGGGTGGGAAGACTTGCCAGCAGAACCTCCTGTGGAACACCTACAAGTGATCCCGGTGGAAATTGAAACTCCTCAAACTAATGCCAATGAACCTTCCTTTCTCCTTCCAAGGGAGGTGGAAGAATGGCTCGCCGACATTTGAGGAGAACCGCACGCGGAAGATGGAGTTCAAAAAAAAAAAGGCCTTGGTTAACCAAGATTAATTGCTTCTTGGAAATTTTGCTAACTAAAATAAAGTAAAGGCTAGGACTCCATGGTTTGTTATTTCCTTGTTTTATCTAGTTTAATTTAGGATTATGTAAGTTCTCTCTATGATGAAATGAAATGATGGTTTTAAGGTTTGGATGGTTTGTAATGAATAAAACACACTCATGGTGGTAAAGGATGAAAAGGGGAACGAGAAAAATGAACCCATGCACAAGAACAAGGCAACCCGACAATTTTCTCCACTTCAGAAAGTTCAACACGGGCCGTGCTCAACCAACACGGCCCCGTGCCGAACCACCTGCAAAAAAAACGCCCAGTTCAGGTAACTGGACACGGGCCGTGTTCACCCAACACGCCCCCATGTCCAGACTTCTGTTTCTCTTATTTTAATTCTGTTACTGGCACTTGAACACGGGGCCGTGCCCGGATAACACGGGGCCGTGTTCAATGCCCAGTAACACAAATTTTTGCTTTTTAAACACTATTTTACACATCTAATCAACCTAAAAATTTATTTTGGTACACATTGAGGACAATGTGTAATTTAAGTGTGGGGGGGGGGGGGTACTAAAACCTTGAATTTTGCAAGTCCTAAATACAAGCCTTACACAAAACTCTATTGGAACCGCTAATCACCCCAAATTTTTTCAAAAATTTCATTTTTTTTTACTTGTCTAGGTTTAACCCGGGAAATTCAAGTTCTCAAAAAGGTTATATTTTTACAAATTTACAACCGATAGCGTAGTGATAAAAAGAACCAACATAAGAAAATTATGAAAAGGCATAGCAAACTTATTTAAAATTTGATTATATATACTTGATCACATAAAAACCCATTCCCACAAAAGTGAGTTTTGAGCCTTTATTGAGCACACAATTACATATCATTTGACTAAATGCTCATTTTTCGTTTCTTGTGTGAATAGCCACCTGGTTCTTACGACTCTAGAACTTGCCATGACAATACATTCCCGGTCCTTATCAACTTAAACCCAAGTAAGTAAATGATAGAGGCATTAGGACTAACCCTTTTTATTTCTACACCATTATTTTTCTTTTTCTTTTACCACCTACCCAAAAATCCCCCTAGTTAGCCCCTTTGAGCCTAAACCTTTTCGTTTCATCGCCCAAACAAAAACCCTTTTACCCACCAAACCCTTTTTCATTTTTAACCCTTTATTTTAGTAACAAGTTCGGTTCTTCGCAAAAAAAAAAAAAAATTGATGAAGTAAAAAGAAAATAAACAAACAAGTTAATCAAAAATAGCTTAGTTTGAGTAAAAGCTTCATCAAAATAAAAAGTTGCAAAAATACGAAAACCGATACTTGTTACGCTTTTAGCCCTTTTTCTACTAACCACTAACCCAACCACCTACCTTTAACCCTAGCCTAACCCTTAACCCACAAAGTCCTCTTGATATTTACAAAGGTATAAAAGTTAAAAAGGAGGAGGATTGATTTCTTGGCAAGCCTATGGTAGGAATAAGTTCCATGCCGCTCTCGAGCGATTCACTAAAAATACACCTTCGGCCGAGTGTGAGTGATTTCCCCGTGAGGTATGTGAACTTGTATATAAATAGAATTTTAAAAAAGCATGTTATGCCCAAATAAGTAATTTCTTTTATGAAAAGTTCTAAATAAATCATTACGAATAGGAGTGTAAATAAATAAAAATAAAACCCAAAAATATCTTGGAAATCCCGACACTCTACGACAAGCCCAAAACCTTCTCTTCTACCTATTCCATTTGGGAGTGTAAGCCACATATTAAAGAGTTTTGCTTGAGGACAAGCAAAAGTTCAAGTGTGGGGGTATTTGATGTATGTAAAATGCAACATATAAATTACATCAAATAAGGCATAAAACTAACCCTTTTTAAGTACTAATATTGGAAAAAGAGTGTTTTTGTCTTCCTTTTGTATTTTCAGGATTAACTGAGCTCAAAAACACAAAAGAAGCAAAAAGACAGCTAAATCCAACATAAATACAAGGAAAGGAACATTAGTGGACTGCCCGACCCCTCAACGGCACCTTCCAAAGCAAAAAGGAGAAGACAGAAGGCTGAACACGCCCCGTGCTCAGCCAGCACGGGGCCGTGCCCAAGAAGCAACAGAAAAGACAAATCCATAGAAGCTTCTATTGCCCATCACCGGGCCGTGCTCAGCGGACACGGGGGCGTGTCGAAAGTACAGCAGGCGCATTTATTGTAATTGCGAATTACAATTAATGAGGAGAGAGATTGTCAGACGGACACGGGGCCGTGCCCAGCTCTCTGTTCAGCCTATAAATAGGAGTGCTTGGATTCATTTCATCTCATCCCTTGGCACACCACCTCTCTCACACTTCATCCACCACCCACCACCATCACAACACCATCATCCACCACCATCATCCATTGTCCATCGTAGAGTGTGTGAGTCGTCTCGGGATCCAAGATTGATCGTAAGAGTTCTTGACAATCAAGGCCATGTTTGCCTAAGTCTCTTACATCACTTGGTGAAGACAAAGTGTCTAGTATAATACTTTTTATTTCTAATCTTTTGCACTTTTTATTTGGTTTTGTATTAATGACTTTAATAACTAGTTACTTATGTTGAAGGTGATATTTCCTTATCGTTTGTCCGTGGTGTCTTGGCATTATTTTACTGTCTATATAAAATAAAGGATTTTCACCATTCATATCTCCACGGTCTATATGGAGGTATGTTGGCTACCTGGTAGGGGGTTAAGGGAACGGGTTGGTAAAGGTCTTGCCATTGTTCAGCGTTTAGAGGTCCTGTAATGGACCTGGGTCAAATTTAGTAGGACCTCCTTCAATACTTCACGGTATTGGATGGCGGGGGTCCAAACTCTTTGATCCCCTCATAAGTTAACTACTATTAATACTATAACCCGGCTACTTAGGACTGTATCCCTGCTGACTCAGACTACTTAGCCGAGGGTAACGTCACCGCCAAAAGCGGGGCCTACCACAATACTGCATTAATAACTTAATTCATTATCTTCCAATAATCCACCCTTTTAGGATTGTATCCCTGCTGACTCAAACTACTGGGGTGAGGGTAACGTCGCCTTCAAAAGAGGGGCCTACTACAATAACTAAGATAATCTCTTAATTATGTGCAAAAGTGCAGAAATAATCAAAGGTTATACTAGATACGAGTCGGAACCAAGTGATTCATCTTGTCTATCTGTTTTTCTTTTATTTTCATTTTCAGCTTTTTAGTTAGTTTTATTTTTCTTAGTTTAAAACATTTTTTTTTCTAAACTTTTATTTTGGTTAGACGTTGAGGATAAACCGGTACTAAAAGCCCTTGTGTCCTTGGACGACCTCGGTATCTTACCAACGCTATACTACACTCAACGATGGGTGCACTTGCCCATATGTGTGTTTAGTGTTAGTGAAATATCGTGTTTTATAAATTTAAAACTTGGCTAAAATAAGTGTTAAAAAGGGCTTAAAATATACACCTAATATAAGTAACACTTCGCACGCATCAACAATCAAGAAACTCAAGGGCCGTGGTGATATATATACGGATTAGACACAAAAAAAACACTCAACAAATGACTACAATTTAAGGAATGTGTTTAGTGACGGCATCAGATTCCTAATTGATGGAGAAAGGTCTGGTGGTGGCAAGAAAAGCTGCTTCTAGGAGGTTGTCAAGTGTTTTCGCTCTACGATTCCATTCCTGGGTGGTTGGTTCGGCCCTTGTTCCTGTAACTCGAATCTTAGCTAGGTATATCCTGTTTTAATTTAACACCATTGTGAACCTTATGCCTTTCTTACTCTCTGATCGAGGTTCTCGGCATTGAAAAATCTTCGTAAACTAAATCACACATGTATATGTTGACATTTAAGAGATATACAGTCAAGAAAATCAATGGCAATGGTGATACATATGCGGATTAGACACAAAAAAACACTCAACAAATGGCTACAATTTAAGGAATGTGTTTAGTGACGGTATTAGATTCCTAATTGATGGAGAAAGGTCCGGTGGCAAGAAAAGCTGCTTCTAGGAGTTTGTTAAGTGTTTTCGTTCGACGATTCCATTCTTGGGTGGTTGGTTTGGCCCTTGTTCCTGTAACTCGAAACCTAGCCCAGTATATCCCATTTTAATTTTACACCATTGTGAACCTTACGCCTTTTTTACGCCCTGCTCGAGGTTCTCGGCATTGAAAAATCTTGGTAAACTAAATCTCTCGTGTATATGTTGACATTTAAGAGATATACAGTTAAGAAAATCAAGGGCAAGGGTGATATATATGCGGATTAGAGACCAAAAAAACCCTCAACAAATGGCTACAATTTAAGGAATGTGTTTAGTGACGGCATCAGATTACTAATTGATGGAGAAAGGTCTGATGGCAAGAAAAACTGCTTCAAGGAGATTGTTAAGTGTTTTCGCTCGACGATTCCATTCTTGGGTGGTTGCTTTGGCCCGTGTTCCTGTAACTCGAATTCTAGCCCGGTATATCCCATTTTAATTTTACACCATTGTGAAACTTACGCCTTTTTAACTCTCTGATCCAGGTTCTCGGAATTGAAAAATCTTCGTAAACTAAACCACACGTGTATATGTTGACATTTAAGAGATATACAGTAAACAAACTCAAGGGTCGTGGTGATATATATACGGATTAGACACAAAAAAACTCAACAAATGACTACAATTTAAGGAATGTGTTTAGTGACGGCATCAGATTCCTAATTGATGGAGAAAGGTCTGGTGGTGGCAAGAAAAGCTGCTTCTAGGAGGTTGTCAAGTGTTTTCACTCGACGATTCCATTCATGGGTGGTTGGTTTGGCCCTTGTTCCTATAACTCGAATCTTAACCCGGTATATCCCATTTTAATTTTACACCATTGTGAACCTTACACATTTTCTACTCTCTGATCGAGGTACTCGGCATTGAAAAATCTTCGTAAACTAAATCACACGTGTATATGTTGACATTTAAGAGATATACAGTCAAGAAAATCAAGGGCAATAGTGATATATATGCGCATTAGACACCAAAAGAAAAACAAAACACTCAACAAATGGCTACCATTTAAGGAATGTGTTTAGGGACGGCATCAGATTCTTAGTTGATGGAGAAAGGTCTGGTGGCAAGAAAAGATGCTTCTAGGAGGTTGTCAAGTGTTTTCGTTCGACGATTCAATTCTTGGGTGGTTGGTTTGGCCCTTGTTCTTGTAACTCGAATCCTAGCCAGGTTTGTGCCATTTTAATTTTACACCATTGTGAACCTTACGCCTTTTTTACTCTGTGATCGAGGTTCTCGGCATTGAAAAATCTTCGTAAACTAAATCACACGTGTATATGTTGACATTTAAGAGATATACACTCAAGAAAATCAAGGGCAATGGTGATATATATGCGGATTAGACAACAAAAAAAAACACTCGACAAATGGATACAATTTAATGAATGTGTTTAGTGATGCCATCAGATTCCTAATTGATGGAGAATGGTTTGGTGGGGGACAAGAAAAGCTGCTTCTAGGAGGTTGTCAAGTGTTTTCGCTCGATGATTCCATTCTCGGGTGGTTGGTTTGGCCCTTATTCCTGTAACTCAAATCCTAGCCTGGTATATCCCATTTTAATTTTACACTATTATAAACCTTACGCCTTTTTTACTCTCTGATCGAGGTTCTCGGCATTGAAAAATATTCGTAAACTAAATCACACGTGTATATGTTGACATTTAAGAGATGTACAATTAAGAAAATCAAGGGCAATGGTGATATATATGCGGATTAGACACAAAAAAAAAAAACACTCAACATATGGCTACAATTTAAGGAATGTGTTTAGTGACGACATCAGATTCCTAATTGTTGGAGAAAGGTCTGGTGGGAAGAAAAGCTGCTTCTAGGAGGTTGTCAAGTGTTTTCGCTCGACGAGTCCATTCTTGGGTGGTTGGTTTGGCCCTTATTCCTGTAACTCAAATCCTAGCCTGGTATATCCCATTTTAATTTTACACCATTATGAACCTAACGCCTTTTTTACTCTCTGATCGAGGTTCTCGGCATTGAAAAATCTTCGTAAACTAAATCACACGTTTATATGTTGACATTTAAGAGATATACAGTCAAGAAAATCAAGGGATATGGTGATATATATGCGCCTTAGACACAAAAAAAACACTCAACAAATGGCTACATTTTAAGGAATGTGTTTAGTGGCGGCTTCAGATACCTAATTGATGGAGAAAGGTCTGGTGGCAAGAAAAGCTGCTTCCAGGATGTTGTCAAGTGTTTTCGCTCGACGATTCCCTTCTTGGGTAGTTGGTTTGGCCCTTGTTTCTGTAACTCGAATCCTAGCCTGGTATATCCCATTTTATTTTTACACCATTGTGAACCTTACGCATTTTTTACTCTCTGATCGACGTTCTCGGCATTGAAAAATCTTCATAAACTAAATCACACGTGTATATGTTCACATTTAACAAATATACAGTTAAGAAGATCAAGGAAAATGGTGATATATATGCGGATTAGACACAAAAACACTCAACAAATTGCTACAATTTAAAGAATGTGTTTAGTGACGACATTAGATTCCTAATTGATGGAGAAAGGTCTAGTGGCAAGAAAAGCTGCTTCTAGGAGGTTGTCAAGTGTTTTCGCTCGACGATTCCATTCTTGGGTGGTTGGTTTGGCCCTTGTTCCTGTAATTCGAATCCTAGACCGGTATATCTCATTTTAATTTTACACAATTGTAAACCTTACGCCTTTTTTACTCTCTGATCTAGGTTCTCGGCATTGAAAAATCTTCTTAAACTAAATCACACGTGTATATGTTGACATTTAAGAGATGTACAGTCAAGAAAATCAAGGGTAATGGTGATATATATGCGGATTAGACACAAAAAAAAGCACTCAACAAATGGCTACAATTTAA